>JAFBJT010110056.1:0-17686 GCA_016785325.1 Chascanopsetta lugubris | reverse complement strand
GGGGGGGGGGGGGGGGGGGGGGGGGGGGGGGGGGGGGGGGGGGGGGGGCATGAAATGATATCTCAGCGCATTTATCTTGATAAGGACGGAGGATGTTGAGGCGTAATAGGAACAACATGGCTGGTAATGAGAGGAACAGGGCACCATGGAGGAGTGCACATGGATTACCAGCATTCCTCCTCCTGATGGGCTTTTATGGAGGTGAAGGAAGAGGGAAAAAAAGAAAAGAATAGAGCTCCCTCATTTATTTGATTTTAGAGGCTGTGGTGAGGGAGGAAGGGGGGAAAAAAAGGAAAAGGCTGAAGATAAATGCATGTTTCATCAGGGCTAAATATTTCCACCTTGTGAAAAAGGCCAGAAAGCAAACACAAGCCAGATTGCGGAGCAGTGGCAGGACGATTGTGGGTATTTGTTTACGTGTTGCCCTATGTGTGTGTGTGTGTGTGTGTGTGTGTGTGAGTGTGTGTGTGTGTGCGTGCGTGCACTGCCTTCGCAAATAAATACCGAGGCTAACCACACTCCATGGCAGAGCAGGTGCCTCCAAAACAATGGTAGCTGTTTACCGAAGCTGCTTCCCCTGCTCTTAACACTGTGAAGTGTTTAGCAAATAAGAGGAGAGAGAGAGAGAGAGAGAGAGAGAGAGAGAGAGAGAGAGAGAGAGAGATTAGAAGTGAAGAGCCAGCGTGGATAGTTTGAAACAAACAGTCACTGCTGACGGATTTACTAAAGAGCTTCTTCCACCTTTCTTCCCGTGCCAGTAAAACCCGGACCTCCCTCCATTCTTCGTCTGACTTCTTCGCCTCGAACAAACTTCGGCTGCTCTCGCGTTCGTCATGCTTCTTTTCGTTCACGTCCAGCGTCTTCCCCGTTTGAAGGAGCTGCGGCTAAAAGTGTTTCAGAATGTATCCTTGGACAGAGCTCTTTCAAAGACGTCAAAACGGAGGAAAGTGGGGTAATGAGGAATGCATCACTCAAATGCGTTGCCAACTACCTTGATGGCCGCTTAAAGGTCCAGTGCGTAAGATGCGGGTGAAACTTACTTCCAAACGACCAACTGGCTTCATTAGCCCAGAATGAGGCCTTCAAAATCTACAACGGGAGCAGGTTGTCTCCGCGGAAGCGGACATTTTGCACAACCATGTTGTTACAGTGGCCTGGAATGGACAAACGAAAGACCTGTAGAATATAAATGAGACCTGAAGGCTTCCGCTGCGTCTTCACAAAGTGTGGAGCATTCAGCTTGTTTGGAATTCACTCAAATCTACACACTGCACCTTTAAATGCATCACTTGTTGCATCCCTACTTTGCTGAATCAGATATGAAAATGCACTAGTGTGTGTGTGTGTGTGTGTGTGTGTGTGTGTGTGTGTGTTGTGTGATGCAGCTCAGTGGCAGGTCCCTGGTGTTAGGTTCAGTCAATCTCCTGTTGTATCCACAAAGTTCAGCAGCTCCCCCACATTTCTGGAATGACTCAACCCTCCCATCCTCTTTTTTTTTTTATTATTGCTCATCAACTCACACACGGCCAAGATCTCACGCGCCCCCCCCCGCCCCCCGCAGTCTCCTTTGTGCCGCGTCATTGTCAGAAACGGCGGTGAGATCGAGTTAAAAGCGAATCCACCGAGCGGGTGACGAAGAATCCTCCCAACCGGAGTCATCTGGAATCCATTGTGTTTCCTTTAGATATGATCTTTCATGTCGCACCACTTTGCTATCGAACAATAAAGTGACGAGATGAAGGAAGAGAAGAGAGGGGAGGGGAGGGGGGAGGGGGTGGGGGGTGTGGGGGGGCGGCGGTGTAATGCTGTTATACGAGCGGATTAAAGTGTTTAAAATAAACAGGGGTTGTAAGAGGAGAACTGTTCATTCTCTCGAACGCTGCGTCGCTGCTGCTGCTGCCAAGACTTCATATCATAAACAAGATGAGATGCTGCTTGATGTCATCAGTGACACATGTTGTTCCCATGCCCTCTGACAGCAGCAGCAGCAGCAGCAGCAGCAGCAGCAGCAGCAGCAGCAGCGCTGCCATACAAAAACAGATTCATGTCCAGAAACAGGAAAGGACCAGATCTCTGTCCCACCGCTCGTCTGAGAACAGGAGCAGTTCATTCATTGAGATGAAAACGGGAGAGTAGGAGAGGAGACGAGGGAGAAGCATGTTGAGAGTTGCTATTTTACTTCTTTTGAATCAAATATAATGTTGAATTTTTCCTTTGTTTGTTTATACTGGGTTTCACTGTTCAAAGTCCGTTTCAGACGATTCATTAGTCCAATACAAAGAAGTCTCGACTCCCATGAACCAAAAATGAAGCCATGGCATCCCATTTTAAAAAAACGGCCAACTTGTGTCAAGTGTCGTTCTCGGGACATCGAATTTGCATAGAAGAGACTAGGGATTGGAGCTGTGGTAGTGAAGCCCCGCCTACACGCGCTCAACCAATCCTGAGTCTGGGTAAACTGTTAATCAGGACATCTATCTCCATTAGGGGCAGGTCCCTCAGAATCAATCAGAAATGGTCCAATCTGGTGACATGGAGGAGGCACAGTTTGTAACCCTATGCTGCAGCCGGCCAGCAGGTGGCGACTGAGATGCTTTGCAACCAACCGGAGTTAGACACCAATAATGCCACTCCAGTTCCTCGTGAATATAATGAATACAATGGTCCTTTACCTGCTTATTGGAGGAACATGGCGTCTGGACTCTCGCCACCTGCAGGCGCCGTTTCCCGTGATCTGAAAGCGAGACGACAAAAAGTCACTCGACACCCTCCCACATTAACCTCATCACCTCAGACACGGTCCGGTCACCACAGCTGAAGGCCGCCCGCCATGTTTTGCTGGTTTCGTCGCTTGTTTTCTCTCTCTTCTCTCTCGCTTCCTGCTCGTCCTCATCTCTCCTTCTCCCCCCTTTTGTTGTTTTCCTTTCCCATTTCTCTCCCCCCTCTTTTCCCCCTCTTGATTTCCTCCAGTCTGCCCCACTGCGATCGAGCCAGAGCACCTGCAAGTGCTCACGTTGAAAGATGTTGCCGGCCCAAGAATGCGCGCAGTAAACACAGCGGAGCTGTATTTATAATAAATCAGCTTTATGGGCCGTCCGATGGAGGTGATATCTGTGAAATTTATGCACAGAGACCTCGCCGTCCTTTGCGAAACAGCTGCGAGATAGCGCCGCGCCACCCACCGCCCACCACCTCCACCGGCAACCGGCATCACCCCCCACCACCTCCACTGCCACGGCTGCCGCCGCCGCCGCCGCCGCCGCCACCCCGCCCCAACCCTGCGAATAGCCTGGTCTGACTCGGGTTAGAGAGACCAACACAGTCCTCTCTATGTGGCGGGGCCTGCGGTCCCTGGAACGGTTAAATCCAGACTGAAATAGAGTGTGGGCAGGGTGGCGGTAGTGGGTAGCAGCGTGTGTGTGTGTGTGTGTGTGTGTGTGTGTGTGTGTGTGCAGTCATACGTGCATTTAATGCAGACAGAGTTGCACAAATAGCAGAGGCTTAGCGGAGGAGGCCGGAAGAGTGTCAAAGAGTTTGAAGGTGGATCAGTGCTCTGCGGCTCCGGACCCACGTTGTCTCCCCGAACTCGACTTTTACCCACAAACCTCACATTCCTCTCCGGCTCGCACCTAAGTCACTAAAAAAGTGGGTCAACCAGCTTGGTGGGGATCATCCGAAAAGGTGCAGCGTGTAAGAGTCGGTGACATCTAGAGGTGAAGCTGCATGTTGTATCCATCACCTCACCCTTCTCCTTTGAGCCTCCAGGAAAATCTATAGTGGCCCTCAGTTGTCATTAGTTCAAAAGAGGACCCCCCCCCCTCCTTTCCCATGTACATATACATTCATGGGCTCATTTAAGGGTAAAGCAGAAAAAAAAATTAAAACATTTAGGTGATTATGAATCCATTAAACTATCGGTATGTAATATTATTTAGAAGTGACAGAAATGACCCAGTACCCACTGCACCTTTAAAGACTGAAACCCAGTATACGAATGTTTAGTACGGGGTCGCTTGACAGGACTTAACACACACACACACCATGTACACGCACACACACACATGTGCACACACACACACACACACCCACACACACTACTGCTCCCTTGATCCTCCCCGCCCTTCTCCGTCCAGCCCAGATGGTTCCTGTCACTGCGAGCCAACGGACAGAAAACAAATTTAAAAGCAATGATGTCACCGCGTCGCCGCGGTACGGTTTCACCTTACAGAACCCATTCCCGTCGTTCTCTGATGAAAGGTGACCACCCGCCATTATTTGGTTTTCGACAGATGCAGGCAATAATAACAACGGCCGAGGCCCCCGCCGCTCCGGAGCGTTCTCAAAGCCCTGCGAAACGCTGCGGAGCCGCACAGGATCGAGGCCCAAAAATAAACCGTGTAAACAGTGAATTATTGAGATTTCCTCTGATGTCATCTCCGCCGGCCCGTCCTGCCAAGAAGGGTGCAGCCAGCTTCTGTAAATGTTTGTTGTCCTTTTAGTCAACAACCACTCCTGAGGAGCCTCCACGCAAACACCACGGCTAATTTGGTATCACGCAAAAAAAAAAAAAGAGAAAAAAAAAAGGACACCAAGGTGGACGAGTGAAATCGGACCACGAGTCGCCTCAGTGTGCGTAACGCTGACTGCACAGTGCTCAAGTCCTCACTGGGAAAAACAGGGTCGATTTGATGTTCTGCTAATCCTTTAGCAAACACAGCCCAAGTGCCTTTGAGCATGGCAATAACTGATAATTGCTCCGTGGCTGGCAGCAAAATAATGTGTAAACCAAAGACTGTAAATAAAGACCAATGACAAGTCTCCACTTCCTCCCCTCTACCCAGTAATGAAGCCAAAATATCGCTGGTAGAAATGCTGCCAATTTGAAGCCATGATGTCATTTGGAGTCTTGGCAGGGGCGATGAAGGGAAGGAGCCGCGGAAGCAGCTCGGCCAATCGCGAGCCGGTCCCTGGCTGTCGATCAGGGGGTGTGTGTTTGGAGTCTGGGTCGGCAGAGGAGCGATCAGTGGATGGAGCAACAGTAGCATGAGCTCAGCGGACCAATCGCAAGTCAGTGTCATCTGTGCCTCATGACACTTTATCGCATTGGGAGCCAGGCTGAAGAGACTCGTGCACCACATGGGACACCCATGAGAACCATGTAGAATCAACGTATACCGTTGTCGATAATGCATGTAAAACGCTATCAGTGTGAGCACGCATGCCATTCCTGGAGGACAGTTGCATGAACGCCCAAGTCCGATCCGTATTGAATCTGCAATGAACAACATGGCTGCCAGATTATAGAATCAAATACATCATTAAAACTAAGCATTAATGGAAAAAAAAAAACGAACAAAATCAACTATCTTATCGTGACATTGAGTTCTCCCTCATGTCCAATTCACTAACATGGAGGAGGCGGGTTCACACGCTGTCACTGCATCCGTCTTTATGTTCCCTCTGTCGTCTCAGCAGGAAAAGAACCGGACCCGGTGGGTCAGAAAAAGTGTGTCGTCTCATCTGATCAGTACCATCAGACGCTTGGAGTTTCCATGAACCTGTGACAGGGCTGAGCGACTCTGGGAGAAGGATCAGTGACATCGATCGCCATGTTCCTGAAGGAGAGCGACGTTATTAACAATACAAAGCACGCGGCCACGCACAGCTGCAGCTACCACTGTGGTCACGTCCTGGGAAATGTTTCTCTGGGGCTAACAACGTGGAGAGGAGTTGGACTGCTCTGGTTACAAAGCTAATGAAAATATTGTTTTATTCAGACTGATGATGATGATGATGATGATAATATGTTTTGTATGAAAGAACAGATCTATGCCTGAATATAGTGAGGTTTTTTTGGTGATTGTTTTGGTTGGTTGTTGGTCAGAATTTCCTCTCAGTTGTGTCGAAGGAATTCGGACTCATTATTACCTCATTATTTCCAAAATCCTGGCAACGCCCTGCAACCAGAAACATGTGTTTGCGTGTCTTTGATTGGCCAACATAAATGAGGTGGTGCACGTTCCAAGTTCAACTTTTTTTTTTTTTTCAAGACAATTGGACCCAATATGGAGGACGTGCACTTAATATTGTATAACAGCGTGAGGCATGAGATGAAAGACGTGCGCATGACAACATTTTGGGCATTGATTGTTATTAATACTCTGAAGCGGAGGGAGCATGTTCTCACCTCCTCCCCCCTGCTGTGACTACACGGCTCCCTGCAGCTGGGGTGATGTACTGGAAGGGGAATCGATGGAGCAACGCAACAAACTTGGCCATTAAAGGTGCAGTGTGTGAGATCTGGCGACATCTAGAGGGGGAGTTACATGCTGTATCCATTGCCTCACTCTCACCCCTCTGAGCATGTAGGAGAACCTACGGTCGACTTCAGTTGTCATTAAAAGGCAAAAGATGTTTAGTATGTCCACTCTGGGCTCCTGTACAAACATGGCGGCCCCTGCATGTAAATATACATTAACGGGCTCATTTGACGGTAATGGAGAGTAAATGTCAGGATGTAATCATTTTGTATTATTTGTAGAAGTGACAAAAAATGACAGAAATATCACACACTGCACCTTTAACCCAACACCTACACACCGCCATGTATGAGCAGCCGCCACAGGAGCCGGACCACCTTCCCAAAGACGGACACCACCGAGCGGGAAGGTGTCGGCCTCACAGGATGAAGGATGGACTCACATAAACTGTTCCTTGTGTGGAGACTTGAAAAGAAACAAGTGTTCTGGTCAAAATCAGATTTCTAGTAATATGTTTATATGTATGTATCTTTTTTAAGACCCTGCCCCCGCGCAGACCTCGCTCATAGAAATAAACAAAACATTTCAAATGAGCCCTCAGACACAATTCAACTGAGCAGCCAAACCACAAAAGTGGAATAACATTTCATAACAACACATGCATCATCGTCTTGGCTAATATCACTATAACTGTGGTAGTATTTGATTTAGCTTGATTTCCCGGCAAGTGTGTCTGAGTTTCTGTGAAAACAACTCGACGTTTGCACGCGTGAACACAGAGATGGTGTATTTTATTTTTTTTTTCCTGAATGATAAACGGATACTGCTGCTGTAAGTATAAACACACAATCAATATAAATCTAATCTTAGAATTCGGAAAAAAGATAATTAGTGCACGAGTTTTCGGAAAAAGACAAACCTGAGCCCTAATTGTTCAGTATCGTTTGCTGCGTTAACCCAGCAGGCCCTGTGTGTGTGTGTGTGTGTGTGTGTGTGTGTGTGTGTGTGTGTGCGTGTGTGTGTGTGTGATCTCCAGCTGCAGCCGTCGGAACTACGTTTGCGCAGTATAATAAAAGCGCACCAGTCATCTTAATGCTCCTGACTCACATTGCTATCACTGAGGCCCTTTGTTTGTTTGTTTGTTTATTTATTCATTGATAGCAGGCGGAAAATTTGTGTCATCGTGATCGGGGGGGGGGGGTGGGCGGCCCCCGAGGACGATGCATCGCAGAAAAATGTGGCTCTGGTTAGCGGCGTCCATTAGCATGTCTCAGAAACCCTGAAACTCAGAAATAAATCTCACCTCCCCTTCGTTTGTGCCGAAGCTTGTTTAGCTTGTTTACAGAGACTAAGAGGCGTCTTTTACGACGCCACTCGCCTCCCTCTCGTATTCCGCGGCGCTGACATTCCACGCCTCCCCTCCGTCAAGCATGCGCTTTCACCAAGGAGCTCGATTTGACGTGGAATTACAGATAATATGACTAAGCACGCTTTTAAGAGCTTCCCAGCAGCCGACGACTTGAGTTACATCCGGCCTGGTAATTATCTGACTTCAGGATCTGCACCAGACCACCAACAAGAGCAGACTGTGACTTTTCATGAATCCGATTTGGCTGGAAGACCGACGTGAATCAAAGAACTGATCCCAGGATGAAATGATAATAGATTTTCGACCTGGCAATAAATCCAAGTGTCCGTGCCACATACGTACATCCAAGTTGGTCCAAAACCTATGAGGCCTCAGTGTTTGTATTCAGTGAAATTTTCCAACTCCCATTGGGATACATGGTCCGAGGAGAGTTCCCAAGCAGAGCAGCGGTAGAATTCAATTTAAAAGTTCACTGGTTTTAGATACTTCAGGGTAAATATAGCATCACACTGCCACATTTTGTCTGGACCATGTGGTGCATGACTGTGCACATGTAGCCGTACTGTATGTTGTGACAGTGCGTCTGTGTGAGTGTACGTGGGGTAAACTGCATCCCACCCCTGAGCTTCGGCTCTCAAATCAAGGCCCTGAAAGTAAACAGTGCACTGCCAGAGGACCTTGTTTATCAAATCTGCAATTGCACTCATGGAGTGAAATGACCTACAATTACAAGCCCAGCTAGAAATTAAGTTTTCAGTCAGCCATCCAGAAAAAGATCATAGGATATCCTGCAGGAGGGAATTCTTCAGCAGTCCACCGTGCGCTACCTTTTTTCCTCAAAACGCCATCATGGCCGTCGCAGTGACTTGCTTTTGAAATATGTTCCACTGCTTTTTGTAAAAAAAAAAAAAAGTTTTTTGTAAAAAAAAAAAAAAAAAAAAAAACAATTTAAAAAAACAAACAAAAAAAAAAAGACAAAAACGGGCTCGTGAAGCTTCCAAGAGCACTGACAAATGGTGGTTGAGTGTGCATGTGTCACATCACGGTCATTTTTGTCGAATTTCCTCCCGAAACAACCACAAAAAGGTTCATACTTCCAAGCACAAGGGCAACCAAGATATTCCGACCACTCCTTAAACGTCAACCGTTCCAGCAGAAGCAATTACATGCCGCTTCCCCCAAAAGCAGAGTGGAGAGGTCTCTCTCTTTAAAGTGTGTAAAATTCCCTCCTAGTTTAATTATGTGGTGTAGGGTGGAACCTGGAGGCTACTCTCTCTCTCTCTCTCTCTCTCTCTCAACTCTCCACTCTCGGCTCCGACCTAAGTGCATTTTCCATGGCACAGGCGTTGCAACGCGCTGGTTCCCACAGAGACATCGGAAGCATGGCCGATCGCAAAACCCGGGTCGCAGCATTCCTGGATCTCCGAGCCGAGCCGGTGACCTAATCGCCTGACCACCTACCGCTCCGTGCCAAATCCCCAGCAGCAGGCCAGACGCCCCGGAGAGTTACATCCGACTGCACCGTGAAATATATTGCGTCAGGAGTGAGTCAGTGGAGACGGAGCCCGGGTTTTTGAACAAGCTTCACACATACACTCACAAACACGGGAGCTTGGCTCAGACCGGATTAGGCCGGTGAATAAACCCGATTGCAGAGAGGAAACTCGTCATCTCTGGCAGCCGCGTAATTCAGTTTACGCCGTTACAGCGCATTCAGCAGACGGCGAGGAGCTGGACGTTACCATGGTGATGTTGTTTCACACACACACACACACACACACACACACACACACACACGCACACAAGGGAAGAAAAGGCCACACCACACTTTACACCTTTACACCGACCTATGACTAAATGTTTTGATCAACAGGAATTAGAATCCGTTGAGTGACATATCTCCATGCTCTTTAGTAAATCAGGTGTGTCGCTCTAACAAGCTGCTCCATGACAAAGGCCTCCTCCTCCTCCTCCTCCTCCTCCTCCTCTCTGTTCTGCCTCCAGCTGTTGTTCGGTGTTGACGCAACAAAAAAAAAATTCACTTTGACAAATATCCAAGGCGGAGACCCCGAGCTCGATAAACAAATCACTCTCTCCTAATAAATCAATTCACGTTGCTTTTATTAGTGTTTTGACATATGAGTCAAGCACATCATCAGTCAGTGAGGTGATTGCGCCGCATGTGCAAGACCATGACGACTGACCTGTAGTCCTGGTTTGAAAATATGACGTATAGATACTACGTACTTGGGTTTCTATTTGCGTTGCGATTAGTATAATTAAGAGGTATGAATGGTAGAGCAGTTGAGTGAGGTGAAAACCATGTGACCTTTGACCTTTGGGGAGTTTTTACGGCATCACTACCCGATTGTTTTCACCATGGTCCCTTTGTTTGTTTATTTCTATTTCATTGTGAGCAAGACGATTCAACAACTACTGAAGCGATTGAGTAATGGTGGGGTTGTAGATGTACATGTCATTGTAGTTTATCACATTACAAATTGAATTTATCTATCCATCATTTATGGCGGTGAATGACTCCTAATCTGCTTTATGACATCATCAACGTACGTCTTATATTGTTGTTTTGATGGAGAGCCCCCTAGTGGCTGTAATCAAGATAACATTTTTCCACTTTCCACGAACTTTGAACTTTGAACAACAAGATTCCCATTGAAAAACAAGTCGTACTGAGGCATTAAAAAAAAAAAGAAAGTACACTGTGCTCGTGTTAGCTTGAGGTGCTAGCGAGCTACAGCTGGTAAAGTTGTGCAACGGCTGCGAATAAGGAGGTGCCTGTTCTCTATCTTCGTCTGAAACCGAAAACCCATTGTTTGAAGAAAAAAAATGACTAAGCATTTCAAGTGGTAAATCTGCCAATGTTATCACAGCAAACTGAAGGTAATGTGAGAGGAGAGAGGCTCCGACAGCTGTAGCAACAGAAACTACTCGAGCGCTCTGCCCGCCAGGCTCAGGACACATTAAAAGGCTAAATGGGTGAAATAGATTGGAAATAATGTCAGTGAATTGTCCGCTACATCGTGGTGTCTTCCTGTTTCCACACCCTCCACTAGGGTTCGCCCACATAGGGATGTTAGCATTTTCCAACTGCTTGGAATTCCTGCCTGCCGTCCCCGAGAGCACACACTGCGTTTTAAAACTTGTTGGGCCCTTTCATGTTTTTATTTGAAAGTATGCAATTACATTCTTGCAGGAATAACAGGTCCCCGCAGTGATTTACATGCTGTATTAAATGTCATGCCTCCAAAAAGACGATGTTGACACTCGCCTCCCCTGTGAGAGTCTCTCCGTTTGGCCTTTGGTTGCCGAGACGGCCTCGGGCGACAGGGATGCGGTGAAACTGTAACGCGGACAGGTGGTGGGTTTGAAAACGAGGGCAGAGGTTCGGAGCGCGCTCCACCCATGTTAGGTTTTCTGTTGACGTCTCGTTTCGCAGCGCTTTATTAGATCGGCTGCGGCTGGTCTCATGTCCGCCTCTGATTTATGGGGTCAGGCCTTCTAGGGCTGATACACCTCTAGACTGAGGAGTCTGATTTGCATCAGTGTTTTGAAGACTTCAGAAAAGGTCAGATGAGGTGATTTATAAAACTTGGGATAGGAATTTTTCAAATGGATTTTTGGAATATTATCTTTGGGCCTTCAGAGAATTCCGCATTGCCAAAATTGAAGGTGGAGTCCATAATTGGTTTCTAAAACACTCTTTATCTAATTAGTTGATCTTATTGGACAGACCAAAAACCATCAATAAATACAGTTGTCAAAGAAAATCCTTTTTTTCATTATGTCAAGGCTAAAATGAAACAAAAATGATGGTGTCCACGTAAACGACCTGCATATCTGTGCACATCCCTTGCAGCCAAGCTGCAACCTGTCGGGCTGAAAAACGTGCAGTTCACAGGGTGACCACTTGAGGCACTTGAGCCATTGGGCATAATTAAGGTGGTGGCCTCTGGAGAGATACCATGGGCCCGCCTCATCACTACCTGTGCTCCGCCTCTTTGCTTGTTCATGGATAAACTAGGAAGTAGGAGGAGTGAAGTTAGACAGGTGACCCGCCCACTCGGCAGAAACCTATGGTCAGTACAGTCAGTGCTTCAAATCTATAGAACAAGCCAAAGAGCTGTGGCAGCCACAGGAGTATATAGCGAGTTATGGATGACACGGTCAACAGAGCTGTCCTCCCGGTGCCGTCTCCTCCACTTGGCCTTGGCCTCTCCATCTTTTCGCAGAATGATGAACCCCATCTTTAATTCAGGTCGCATCACCTCTAATGTAACAGTCTATTTAGCTGTGAGATATTAAACTATGTTCTATTTTCATACTCAGGAGCTTAACACTTGCCAGCGCCACCGTCAGAGATTTCATTTAGCTGCCCCCCAGCTTGGCCTCTTGAGAGACCGTGGTGCGGGCGAAGTCAATCCCCCCCCGCCCCCCCCTCAGATTAAAGGAGTGTCTTCAAGTGCTGGGCCCAATGGTGATAAAAAAGCTTTTTAATCCATCGAGAAACCTTCCCAGGGCAGCCCCCCAGGGTCCCGGCATCAGGCGTTGCCCCACTCAGGCTGCGTCTGGACAGTGTTGAAGCCCGAGTGTGTCTCCTTGCACCCTGACAGAGGAAAGGAAAGGGCCTAAAAAGCACCCCCCCCCCCCCCCCCCCCCCCCCCCCCCCCCCCCCCCCCCCCCCCCCACCCCCCCCTCACCCCCCCACCCCCCCAACCACCACTCACTTGACCGGCTCGCCATGATAACATCTGGCAGGGGGGCAAGTTTGCAGCAACGACAGCAGGAGATGGAAGGACATTAAAGTCCTGCCACTCACTTGGCAGAAAGGCGGGCGGCAACTCCGCAGCATCCACGGACTCGAGCCTAATCACAAATGGCGGAGTGTCAGCGGTGATGAGATTCTCCGGCGAGAGTGTTACATGAGACGATGGCTCGGCGCGGTCACTTCATTTGACCCTACGTTCTTTTATCTTATCATTAAAACGAGCACAGACGGCGGAAACCCTCTTAGCAAATCAGGCCGAGGCGGCTCTAACGTTTTGACGTCAGCACCAGAATAAAACTTGACACGTAAACATGCTTTGGAGAGGGAAACTTATAGTGTTTCTCTAAACACTGATGTATGGTGAAGGAGATGGGCCGGAAAAGACTTTGACCTGTCTTTGTTCTCGTGAAAAGAGGGGGGGTGGGGGGGCGGGGTTGTAGAGTTTCGACACAGCTCCCCCGGAAAGGCTCCGACCAATTCAACATCCATCCCTCTCCATTTTCTTTCTGTTTACTTCTAAGTTCATGAGTTTACATGCCAATTCCATTACAGGGATTAAAATAGTTTGTCCAAATCATCCTCATACTCTGGTTCCCTCGTCCGTCCGCCCTCCCCCCCCTTTAACCCCTCACACCACTCATAGGCTTTCAGGTCCCAGGGCTGGTTTGGGGTATGGGTGTGTGTGTGTGTGTGGGTGTGTGGGGGGAGGGGGGGGGGGGGGGGTGGGGGGGGGGGGGGGGGGGGGGGGGGATTAGAGGACAAGCGGTCGGAGCACCCAAACGAAACACGAGGCGGCGGCCGCGCTGAAGAATGTCCCAATAAGACGTCGGCGCATTAGTGAAAGCCCAGGTTTGATCAATGGCCGCGGCGCGTGTCGGCACTAGTGAGCACTTCACGGAGCGTCTGAGGGAGAAGAAAGGAGAAAATGGAGGTGTGTTGTGACATCGGGCGAGAGGTCGAGGCGGCCGGGTCACCTTTGAGCCGCTGCTGATTAAGTGCTGGCGTTCACAGGTGAGCGGCTTCGAGCAGGATTTAGTGACACGGGCTCGCAGAGGTGAAGCGACCCCACTCTCTAAACCAACGTGAGAGAAGCTAAACACCCGCAACCTCGACCCCCACGTGGCCAAAGGCAAAGGCTCTGTAGCGACGCGCTCGGCAGCTGAAGTTACCACACGTTTGCGCGGTCGCTTTATAAACAAAAGCAAAGGAGGACAGGTGGTGTGGACACATTTAAATACTTGAGCATTCACACTTTTCAGTGACTCGTATTATCTTCACACACATGGCGGAATAAGTCGGTCAGTCGCTGCCCGCGGGTCAGAGCCACCCACAGGTTGTAACCGCCTCCGGCAAATGGGGGGGGGGGGCTCAAAGGGGCTAAGCCTGGGCTACACCGAGGAACGGACAGGTTGGTTCATAGATAAATAAATACATAAATAAACAAACAATAGGTAGATAGGTAGGTAGGTTTAAAGGTAGGTAGGTAGATACCGAGGTAGGTAGGTGCATGGAACACCTGTGACATCATCATATCCTCGGCCTTGTACTACTTCACGCAAACATGTATGACATGTTTTGCATGTCCATATATGGACAGTGGTACGAACTGAACAACACAGTGATTCCCATTATGATTGACGAGCGACGCGCTTTTCTGTTTCAATACAAACCCGTCGGGTACATGCGCGGCACAGGTTGATCTTCATCTTATCCGAGCAACACAAATTGCTCCATGACTCCGTTTTCCTTTTTTTTTTCTTCTCTCAATGCGACTCGTTTGATGCCTATCTGCAGTTTGCATCTGCTGGTGTCAGGTAATGCTGGTGTGGTCCCGTCTTTGACACATCTGCAGATTACACGCTGACGTGGCATGTGGGCATCTCATATCTCAGGACCGCCACAGAATCCCCCTCGCTGTGCGGTTGATTTGCTCATTGTTAATTTAGCCCCCGAAAACAGACAGTGTTATTGTGATGTGCCCGTAACACGACACCCATGTGTCATCACACGTGTCGGGGTGGAACAAAGGACAATAAAATGAAGGGAAGTGAGATGGCATCCGACGTCTGACAAAACTGAAGAAAATGCTACAACCGCAGCGTTGTTCTGATCACAGTGCTCACTTCATGTTTCACTGACTGAAGTGGAAAAAGGTGGTGTCCACACTGAAACACCTGTTTGGCTCATTCAGAATGTTCTTTTTGGCCTTTTGGCCTCGTGACTGAAAAGAAGTCATTTGAACAGGTTCTAGATTAAAATCATGTGGACAACGGAGAAGCTAATTATTCGCCGTGGGCGGTCAGATAAGAGGCAGTCTGAGGAGAAGTGAGAACACCTGGCTCACACCGGCTGCGTGAGCACCGTTCAATAGCAGCACCGTGGTTCTGCTCTGTGTCGCAGTTCTTAAACTGGCTGCATGATAGGCGCATATATCTATTTAAAAACAGTTCCTGTTCTGCTATTTCAAACACAATATCTTTAAAACTGATGAATTCATTGTCATTTGAGACAGGTAAAGGAAGCAATCGAAAAGTCACAACACCACCTAGTGACCTGGCATACGTACTACAGTGACTTAATCAGGTGATGTTTTGAAACACAGAAAAAATATATATATATTATAATAGAATATATAATAGATATAATACTTTGTTATTGTATTGATTATTTCTTCTTCTTTTTACTATAACCTCCGTAACCTTTATTTTGGAATTTGTGTTTAATTTCTTGCTACATTTCGTTCTTTTTGCTTACCTGTGTTAAAATGTTTTAAAATGAAAACTTACTACAAAAAAATCAGGCGACAAAATCCAAGGTAAATCTCCTCTACTTTGATGTGCGACGTTAAGAATGTTGAAACCACCGGGTTGGAAAGCAGCTGCAGTTGCGAGAGCGGTTCATCAGTGTCCTCCAGTAATTCATGGCTGTGATATTATAAAGAACAAGACGTACGATCCCAGCTGTTGTTGAACCATCAGCTGCGTTTAATCTCAATATCCTTCCACTTACGCTGCAGCATCACTTCATGCTGTGAGTCCTGACATGCGGCCATGTTTGATCCATTTTTAATATCCTGCTGCAACATTAGCTCATCGCCCTGATCGGCCCCGGTCGTTAGAGGTTGAAAGTGAAAACATGACATAGGTAAAAGAAAAGGTTTGGGAGAAAATAAATTGCACATGACAAGGTCCCCGAAAACACAAATGGTTTCGGTAATGGCGTTGAGATGAGACAATCACAGCTTGAGATCCAGCGGCCGAAGTCATGCGCATGGTATGTGCGAGAAGGTGCTGGGACACTGAGTCATAAAGCACATTTTCAGAAAGCCACACACAGACACTGATTCTCCGAACACACACACACACACACACACACACACACGCACACACACACACACGTCAATGATCTGCACCTTTCTGCACGGGGATTTATCTCAAGGATCAACCGTCAAGAGCTCAATGGGGCATAAGTGTTTTCAAGGAAAGCCGGCCAGGGCTCAGACTGAGGAGATCGATAATGATTACAAATATTAAATCACAGATTCTAGAGGAACCCTCATTTGAGCCGGACACGTTTTTTGGTTTGTTTGACTTCAGACTTTTCAATCATTACCTGAGGCTAAACCCCTGGACGGTGACAATGACACATTACTGAGATATGCAGTCCACCAAGGGAGTTAATCCACCTCAGCGGAAATTCCCAAAGATCCCTGAAGTTTGCCCCAGAAAGACCTGCGAGAGAAAGCCGCTTTATTTATTTGAGTTTTCCCCAAACAACAGCAAAAGCCCACGTCGCTGTTATAGTACCTGTTACCAGCTCTGTGGTCTGAGAAGCCGAGCCAGGGAGAGGAAACATCTGCTGGGATTCAAATGAATAAGATAAATAAAAGTTTGAGCCTCATAATAAAACGATGACTCTCCTGCAGCTGTGTGTACGGGGATAAATCTGTCGGTGTGATTTAGAGAGGCATTTGATCTGGTTCATCACAGGATTCCTGAGATTGGACTGGGCTGTAATGAGGTTGTTTATTGCAGGACACTGATCCACAGTGGAACCGGTGCATATGTTTCTATCCTTTATTTTTATACACAATAATGATCAAAAAGATGCTGTCGGAGTAATATTCCCCATACCTAAGAAATAAATTATATTTTAAAAAAAAAACATTTTATTAAAAGGTCAAGTATTTGCATTTCAATTGGCAGAAATTGAATATATAATAACTATACTGATGTATACAACATCCTCTTCGCGGAGGCAGCACCACCACCTTCTTACCAGAGCCATGAATGGACAATTGGACAATTTGTATTAAGCTACAACATGCAACTCCACCACTAGATGTTGCTAAATCCTACACAATGTACCTTTAAGATCAAAAAAATAATTCAATCTAACTATACCTTCTTTCATCATTTTCAATTAATATCATCATAATATCTGCAGTGACCCAACTTTGTAAAATCAATGTCACGTTCACATACAAACTAGAATGTCTCAATATTCAAAACACTCCGCGCTTTTAAAATCTAGCTTTTCCCTCATCAGTCGTATTTGAATCCAGCCTCGTTATTCACACTGTTTCTAACTGTATCATTGTTACTACATTTTTACTGTTTTGTAAATTGATCAATGTTACGTCAAAATAATAGATTTTAAAGTCATTTCCCAGCACTGATTATGTATGTTTTTAAATATCACTACATTTCAAAATAAAATACATTGACTCAAGCAGCGCTGGGCCTATACTCACTGTATTGACGGTTTCTATGGGCCCACAGAGGCAACTCCATCTCACTGTAGCTGCTTGAGGAGCATTTACATGATATTAGCATTATATTCCATTCGAATCATTCACGTTTGAATGTGAATTTCAGTTCAGGTTGAGCACAGATTCATGTCTGGGAGAGAAAAGCAAATGGGTGTGATTCATGACAGCGAGAAACAGAACAAATCGCTGAGGGAGCATTTGTTCCATTTGGTATCTGACATATTTATTAGTTTGATTTCAATGTTTGTTTAAATAAATACACTTTCAAAGTCCAGTTTCTGCAGAGTTAAGTCACCTCTGTGGCCGATAAATCCCCCTTTAAAAAAAAAGTGTTTGCATGCACAGTGATTCTGTGTCTGCAGCATTTGGATGCAAAGGCTCACATCATAATGCAAACAGGGGGGGGGGGAGACAAAACGTACCCCTTGATTTTCAGTGCAGGAGGTGAAGGAGAGGAGGAGGAGGAGGGGGGGGGGGTATCCAAGGTGTTTGAGACAGAT
>JAFBJT010110055.1:128182-146455 GCA_016785325.1 Chascanopsetta lugubris | reverse complement strand
GGGGGTGAATGGCAGTGGTTCCTGGCACTATGCTCCTCCTTCTCAAACCCCTGGGACCAGGCAGAGAAGGTCCAACGTAAAGAAGCGCAGCAGCACAGAATATCACCTGTCTCACAACTGTGGATTCCCTGTCTCACTGTCGCTGCTTGACCTAAAGATCCAGAGACAAAGCAGCAGCAGCAGCAGCAGCAGCAGCAGCAGCCTGTGTGCCAAACCCTTCCACCTTGCCCCCGCCCCCACCCACCACCACCCCCCCTTAAAAATTCTAAGCTTCCCCTTTAAACGCCACCTCATTTGAATGAAGTCAGAAGTGTCTAATCTTCATTTCTATTTCAAACGCCGGATAAGGATGGATTAAATACTATAATTATGCCACTTTTAAAAAGCTATAGAGCAAAGTGTGACATCTATTTCAAAAAGTCAAGCTTGAAACGATAAAGAAGAAAACTTTAGAAGTACAACCAAGTCTTTGTTAAAAAAAAAGAAAAAGGAAAAAAGGGGGCACAAGTGAACTGATACTATTGCGGCAGAAAGGGGCTGATTGCATATTGCGGGACGTGGCATTTGAATATCTTTAATTGAGTCAGAGATATCTTTAATTGAGTTTAAGATGTCCTCGACTCAATGCAAGTTATCTTCAACCCAATTAATGACACTGTCAATTTAATTACTGGTATCTTACAATAATAGGGTTTAGGAAGATCTGTTTTTTTATTTTTTACACATCTGAGGACAGATGCAATCTGCTGCGAGGAAGCACGATGCAGTATATTTAATTAATTCAAGTTCACTTCCATGGACCCTTTATTTTTTTTGTTCCTCTTTCATTCCGTGCTTCATCTAAAGGGCTGATTCGGGCGATGATTGACACCCGGTATGTTCTGAACACGGCAGTTCAAGCATGTTACAGACAAGAGGCGAGACACTAACCGAGGGGGGAGAGATAGAGTATCTGATGCTTTGCATTTCCACACTTCCCCTCGCTGTTTTCATATCACGAAATTCAAACGGGCTGTAAAGCATCGGAATCTGTCTCAGGTATCAGCGCAACTTTGGAAGTTGTGGAGATCAAATATCTGCTCGGCTGCGAGCCCGGGCTAATGCCGCTCTAATCTCAGATAACTCATTATCTTATCAGCAGGAAATGGAGAAAAGTTGTTAAATAGAGAGAGAGAGGGCGAGAGAGAGAGAGAGGGAGAGAGAGAGAGCGCAAATTTACCGGCAACATTTTACGAATCCTTATTGCGACAGTGATATTTGTGACTTCATTTCTTTTTTTTTTCTTTTTTTTTTTCTATTACGGGATTCATCGTTTATCGCCCAGGGAAACATTAGGGAAACAATGGAGTGACAGATTGCTGTTGAAGACGGCTTCCTTTAAAAAAAAAAAAAAAAATTCTTATCACAGCAGAATTTTGTACATTAATTTAGCGACTGCTGTCATCCGACCGCGACTCACAGCGCCGACAAGTTTTCATTAAACCTGCTATCGTTTTCATCTGCTCCCACGGCTCCATCCACACCTCAATTATGGCTGTGTTACCTACTGTACGGGGAGGCAGATTAAACAAACTAGTGAAGGCACGTCTCCAGGGGACATGTGGGTGTCAGTGGAATCACAAGCAGGGTAATCACTTCAGAGAGCCAGAGGGAGAGGGAGAGAGAGAGAGAGGGAGAGAGAGAGCGAGAGCGAGAGACAGAGACGGAGCATGCCGCCGAGCCTGTTAGTGGCTTCAGATCACAGGCCATCTTCAGTGAGTGGATGAGAATGCCAAACATGTCCCACAGGGCTCCCACTTTAAATAGCGAGGAGGAAACCTCCCGGAAATCCTTTTCCTTTTGGCAGTCTGTGATCGTGAGGGCCCCCAGGAGCTATCTGTGCACGACTCTGCTTACAGTGTACACAGTTTTACCCCCCCTCCCCGACACACACACACACACACACATGCACGCGCGCAAACACACACATACGCAGTGGGAAAAAAAAAAAATCAGTTTGAGCCAGACATGCCACACATGTACAAACACTTGCAGATGTATCATGTACTGTACGTGTAAACCCACAGACATCATGTCATGCCAGGCTGCACGTACAAATCACCAGCCCACACATGAACACACAGGATCCTGCAACAAAGAGCAGAGGATCTGAGGCTGCTGCCTCTCAAACGTATACATGAGTGTGTGTGTGTGTGTGTGTGTGTGTGTGTGTGTGTGCGCGTGTGTTTACTCTATTTTTTTTCCCTTTTTATTTCCAAATATCCCATCAGTATGTTTTAGGGCTACTTATAAAAGAAAGATTTACAGTTGAAATCCCATTGTTAATCATGCCATGATCTCTTGTTGTCTTACAGGAAATAAAAGGCTGTGTCTTGACGGCGCTCGCTGCCTCTCTTAATAAAAACCAGGCTGTTTTTAAACAGGCTGCTGAGTCGTGTACAACCCCCTATAATTATCAATACACAGCAGAATTTCATCAGTTGTATTGTTTTCCAGAAAAACGGAGCATTGTAACAGTGCTCTTCATTTTCTCGATGAATAATAATAATAATTGTTGGGTTTTTTTGCTTCAATGACACATTTCTGTGCTAATATATTCAGGACGTGGTCGTTGATGATAAAACACAATGAAAAGTCCTAACTATCTGTATTAACACAACTTATAAGTGGAAGCATTAATATATGTTTTCTTTGCCAGAGCTCATTCATGTTCCAGGTCCATTGTTCTATTGAATTACATTTAAATGAGTTCACAGTTAAACGTTTTCTATTGTTTTGTTCTTTATAGTGAAATTGTCTTTAGCATTAAAAGTGTCTTGTGCACCATCACCAATGTGAATGGTTTGTTGGCGATAATGTAAATTTAAAAAAAATAAGAACAAAAAAACAAAACCAATCAACGTGGTTTCTTGTTGTATTAAATGCACTGATCATAAAATGATAACAAGTGGAAAAAGGTAACATCACTATATTTATCGATGTGTCCGTACAATGACACAGCACAATCTCACACTCACAACAATAAAAGCAGATTTTTGTCTTAATATTATTTTGTATTTTATCTTAAATTTCAAATTTGCTTTTTGAATGATTTAATTATTGCTTGTGAATTATTCATTTGAGTATTAACATAAGCCGCCACGCGTCCTGGTCTGACGCCTACATCCACTCTCACCTGTTCTATTGTCGTGTACGATCAAAACGATTCCACAAAGTGAACAAACGTGGATCTTTTCACTCTCTGTGGCTGTTTTCACTCTAACAGCGGTGCCGTCTGATAACAGGGAGACGTGCCGAGTGTTTTACAAAAGCTTCACATCAATAATTCCACACGTCTGCATCAGAAAGAGGCATTTTCACATTTTTTTGCAACACCACATCAATTGACTTCCTGAATAATACAGGACAGCAATTGAAGCAACATCGTATTTAGCCCCGTGGAGATGATCCCAAATACTTTCGAACTATTTCAGCTGGGCATAAAGGAATCATGAAAGGGGCCTCGCCACTCCCAGCGTCCCTGCGCGCGGGGGAATGGAACCAAAGTCTTAATATCAGAACTTCAAATAGTTCCTGTAGAGCCAATGCAATGGTGACGGCGGTGGGAGGGGGAGTTCATTTACACTTTACTCACTTTCCTCCTTTCATTCCTCAACCCTCAGAAGTGTCTCTTCTCTGTTACGTCGAAAGTCAAAAGAAGGACTGAAGAGAAACTCTTTTCTTCTTCTTTTTTTCCCCCTTCTTTTTTAAAGAAGCACATTCCCTGTGAGCTATAGAGGCTTAGAATGGTTAGACAATTTAATTGGATAAAAGGAAAAGATAAAAGAGGCCCCGACTTTGTTCCATAAATAATTGATTTCTAATGTATTTGTAGTGGCAGTGAGACGCTGTTGTTTGGGAATGGGGGGATGTTGAGTGGCAGAACGCTTCAGATTTCCCTCAGTCTTTGCCGTCTTTGTTTTTTCACGCCGTGATATTGAAGCGGCATGAAAGGCAGAGAGGGAGCACACTTGCAGCTCAATTTGATCTTACATCGTCAGAAATCAAAGATGGTGCATGTAAAGAAGGAGCGCAAGGAACTTTGTTTTTTTGTGGGAGACCAAACTTTTCACACTGTGTGACTGAAGAATACCATGCCGCTGGTGCAGCCCTTGCCAAGCACAGAGGTGCAGCCAGCCACTCCGGCGCCGATCCAAAACCAATTCAAGAACCCACGTTGGGGCTAAAAGGTGCAGTGTGTGTGGGATTTGGTGACATCTAGAGGTGAAGTGGCATGTGGCATCCCCCACGGACTTTGGTTGTCATTAAAACTCAAAAAATGTTTTGTACGTCCACTCTGGGCTAAAACATGGTGGCCCCCATAGAGAGGACCCGGGCTCATTTAAAGGTGCAGTGTGTAAGATTTCAGTCATTATTGTCACCTTTAAAAACAACTGATGTCTTCATGAATTTATAATCACCTAAATGTTTAATTTTTTTCCCATGACCCTTAAATGGGCCCATTAATGTATATTTACATGAGGAGCGGGTCCTCTCTACGGGGGCCGCCATGTTTTTACAGGAGCTCAGAGTGGACACACTAAACATCCTCAAAGTTTTAATGACAACTGAAGTTTACAATAGGTTCTCCTGCACGCTCGAATGGGAAAGATGAGGTGATGGATGCAACATGCACTTTAAATGTAAGATTTGCCTTTTGTAAAAACATGGCGGCCCCCATAGGGTGGACCCGAATAGACATTAAAGGCCTCATTTTGTGGTAACTTAAAAATTGAGTTGCACATCGGGGTGATTATACATTTGTAAAAATGTCTATGTAATTATAATTCTTTTTCTAGAAGTGGCAAAGATTGACCCAAATCTTACACACTGCACCTTTAAGAGTGTAAGTGCATATAAACCACTTTATATGCACATTGAGGTAAAAACACATTCAACCACCAATTGAGTGTTTGAGTTCCAACGCTATCGACCAAACAAAACAAGAGGAAGGGAATGAAACCTTACGAACAGAAATGTGGCCGCAGCGCATTAACTTGTGTTCACCGTCGCTCCCCCGTCGAATAAAACATGAATTTATTGCGCCAGCCGGAAAAAGGTGAGCCACGCAAAGGCACGAAGTTGTGATAACTTCTTCACACGTAATTAAAGACATAAACAATCGGTCAGTGAGTGGTTAACGGCGGAAAATAAGTCTGTCCAACACATTAGGCGTGTAACTGCCAGACAGTGAAGTGCCAGAGGCCACTATTTGTTCACTGTTTCATCTCTTTCCCCTCCAGGTTAATCTACTTTGTTGCCGCCTGCACAGCCCGACAATGCAGTGGCCTTCACTTGCTCTGGCACGACAAGAGGAATAGCTGTCATCGCCGCATTTCAATCTCTGAGTGCCCCCACCCCCCCTTCCCCCCCTTGCAACCCACCGCCTTTAATCTCATTCCCAATGTCAGCAAATAGCAATCTGCACAACTGCTGCAGCCCTGGTGGAGGATGGAGGAGAGGCGATGCCCGTGCCACTAAGCATTACGGGCCGGCCTGTCAGGGCCTGCGGCGGCGGCCGTGGCGAGGAGGGGGAGGGTGGGGCGGGGGAGTACTGAGTGTAGGTTACATGTTTTAGAAGCAGGTTGGCAGGGGCGACGTGGAGGGGTGCCAGGGAGCGAGCGGGGCCCGGCGAGCGGGGTGAAATGAAAGAGAGAGAATGAGAGAGAGAGAGAGAGAGAGAGAGAGAGAGAGAGAGGGGAAGTGGCAGGGCACAGGTAAGAGAGAGAGAGAGAGAGAGAGAGAGAGAGAGAGTACAGGAACGTGCCATGCGCTTAAAGACGCCCTCGTGTTTGTGGGCTGTTTATCCGTGCGCACCCGTGTGCTGGCAGAGCCGCGTCTGTGTTTGCGTGCATGGACGTGCGGACGTCGACTCACTCCTGAGGTCAAACGCTCGCTCACAAATGAAATCTAGCAACGTGAGTGGCCGCGAGCCTCAGCTGGGCTCGCACGGCAGCTGATCTTGCAAGCCTCAGTGGAGCTGTCTCAACGAGGCAGGATAGCAAGTGCCGAGCCTGCCGGGGGAGGACGGGGAGGGAGAGGGAGAGGGAGAGGGAGAGAGAGCGAGAGAGAGAGAGGGGGGGGCGGTGGTGGTGGGAGTAGGGGGCGGTCGGATGGGGCAGTCACCTCACGTGAACCACTGCCAAAAGCGCAGGCCCCTGACGCTGGGACGACAGGCACACAACCCCCCCCCCCCCCCCCCCCCCCCCCCCCCCCCCCCCCCCCCCCCCCCCCCCCCCCCCCCCCCCCCCCCAAGACAGACACACACCCCCCCCCCCCCCCATCTCACCCCTCCCCCCGCCCCCCAACTCCATCCATTCCACCGCATGCTGGCACACGGCATCAGCTGAGAAACTAGAAAGCAGCGAGGTCAGCGGCAGCACTGGATACAAATGGCGTGGGGGAAGTAAATAAGAGAAACTGCCAAATATGATTAATTATTGAGCATATCCACTTATCGGCAGAGATGTTGACATGGCAAAAAACGACGGTTCTCATTCATTGAAGACATGAATTATCGACAGTTTTTCCTTGAGGCTGCACAAACCAACGGTTTTGTCTATTTCATCAAAGCATTAACGGTGCAGTGTGTGAGATTTGGTGACATCTAGTGGTGAAGTAGCACGTTGTGTCCATCACCTCACCCTCGCCCTCGAAATTAAATTGACATTAATGGGCTCATTTAAGAGCAATGAAAACAAAATGACAACACAATCAGGTGATTATGAAAATATCAGGATGTAGTTGTTTTGTCATTTGTTTCCTTCTAATAGAAGTGACAAAAATCTCACACGAAATCCTACACACTGCACCTTTAAACATGACTTTTTTTATGAGGAGAACAAAAACCTGAAAGTCGTATCTACAGCCTGACGGTGACAAACTGTGGCTCCTCCCCCCGAAGGGCTGCGGCAGAGGTTCATCCGTGGCCATTGTGTTGGATAATCTATTTTTTTTTTTTGCAGCGCTACATTATAATCCACTGTAGGTGGTGCATGGTGATGCATGGGCTCTGGATGAGTTGCCATGTCACCAGACTGCCTCACATGATGCCTCCCTGCCCTCAGGTGCTCTCTGACCTCCTTCCAGCAGCATTATGCTTCCCTCTGTCTCACGCTGGCTGCAGTCGGTGCCGTACACATGCTGATGGAGCGCGGCACAAACAGCGCAGAGTCATGGCCGACGCCGTGCGTGGAAGAAATCCTCCGCCAGTGAAAGAGGAAATGGCCCTTCGGAGTGAAGGGCCTGTGAAGAGGTTGTTGTGGGGAGAAGGAGGAGGGTCAGGGCGGGTGAAGGACGAAGCAACATCCAACTGTTCCACTGCCAAAGAGTCATCTCACGACTGAAGCGTTCTTTTCATCACAGAAGCAAGACTTAGCACTGAGCTTTACTTTTGTTCTGCTGTTTGATTACATGTTCAATATTTGTTTCAAAATTAAGGCAAGTTACCGTCCACAAGGGGGCAGTGCGGAGTTGACCGTTTTTGATAAAAATGACAAACGTGCGAGATGATAAAGCAACACAAGATAACAGTTTTTAATGTAATGTTTTTACTAAATTGCAAAGCCCCTCCTTAAGAGGTTACTACATGGCTGTATTTGACAACTAGCTGCACCGCCCCCCCATGATTCCAAGTGGTACTGCGCCATTTTGGATTCATTTTGTGTGTCTGGTGCTTTCAATTGACATATACTGCAAACCTGAAAACTACTCAATTTTTTTCATTATTAATAATAATAATAATGATGATAATCATAGTTTTTTTTTATCTCACGTCTCTTAACTTTCAATGTTAACTGAAGACTAGCAAAGGTTCTCTTTCATGCTTGGAGGGTGAGGATGATGAGATGAAGTATTCAGCTCCAACTTCACAACTCGATGTACCCACCTCCCACGCACTGTACCTTTAATGAAGACGTAAAAACATTACCTCTTGAAATAGCTGTATTTACGCGTGTCACTCCGAGCCGCATATTGTTTGAAAGCAGCTGTAATTGAAAGCGTATTAGCATATTTCACCTGCCTCTTGTTTATTGTTTGTGTACGACTTTAAAGGTAAACCTTCACACTCAATGGAGACAGTCGTCTGTGTTGAGGGAGATGGTTGGCTAAAGGCGTTTGGAGGCTGTGGAGGTGGAGATTGGTGGAGGTGGGGGGGGGGGGGGGGGGGATGAGTTGGAGGTGGGGTGGATAGGGGGGGCGGGGTGGGGGGGGCTTCTCCTTTTAAAGCAGCAGAGAGGTTTGACTCTGACACATATCCCACTTGTTATGACATGTGGAGGCACATCTAAAAGCAAACTCCTAAGAGGTTGCTGAGGGCGACCTCAGTAATATGCAAATGAGCTCCGCCAGAGTTCTCTTCGACAATGCACAAAGCTGTCTAAACTGGAAACCTATTAATACATTAAGTTGTGATGCTCACTTGTGTTTTTTCTTAAGACACACACACACACACACACACACACACACACACACACACACACACACAACACACACACACACACACACACACACACACACACACACACACACACACACACACACACACACACACACACACACACACACACACACACACACGACTGCACTGTGTGAACCTAAACTTTTTCTGACCCAATTACCTCGGCTGATCCGCTCCGACTCCTCCGGCCCGCCGCGTTACACCGGCGCTGCTCTGCCGCCGCTTGTATCGCTTCCAAGATTCCTCATGAACATTTCATGTGAGGTGTCTCATGAATTATGAGGACTCACTCCTCCCGCTGACATTACGAGGAAGGAATGGCAAACGCTCTTTGGCTCCTCTTCATCAGAAAACAAAGGCCCGCTCGAACCAGGAGGAGAGGCGGAGCACAGCACAGCACAGCACCGTAGAGTAGAGTACAGTACAGTACAGTACAGTACAGAGACTCACACCCGCTAATGTCTGATGACTTCCTCTCCACTGTCTGGCGATGACATCACCAAAACCTCTCGCTCTGTATAAATATTGATCGCGCATCAATATTTCACATCTTTCTTAATTCGATACGTCGGAGGAGTCTGGGATTTCTCCGCTTGTCATTTTGGAATTAAAAGGGGAATAAAAAACAGCAGAATGAACGACGCCACCAAAGTATCATCAACCCTAATCGTAAATAATGCAAAGCGTCTCATCCTGCGAATTATTCAGCTTTACGTCCTGGTTGGGGTTTGACACAAATGTAGCGATGACAAAATATTGTACGGTTCCTGTGACGCCGAGGCGTGTGTTCGACTCGCGCGCCGACTCGCCGTGTCTTATTAGATTCCCCGCAAACACAGGACACCTACGCACAATCTAAGTGGATTAAATATGACGGATGATGACATTTGGAGAAAAGGCTCTTTCAGATTACTCAAATCGAATCGGGAACTCTAAATCAGGACTAATCAGTGGCTTTTCACAGGCGCTTCAGTCACAGGAGGAGTTCCTGGCGGGCAAACAGGGGTTTCTCACACGAGGAGCCCCTCTTTCATACTCATCATTTTCAGGGGGGGGTGTTGTTTTGTTTTTTTCCACAGTGCCACGGCGACCAGCATCTGCGTCCGAGGGTCAGGTGCGATCGGCCCAGAGCCTGCGGCCTGAAGCGGCAGGGCAACGTTGACGCGCAACCTAACAGCTGCAGATGGAGAGTGATGAAAAGTTTCCTGGTGACACGGCGGAGTCAAGAGTGTAACATTAATTCAATTGGATGAAACCCCGCCGGACCCCGGCGGGAACTCGCTGGAGCTGCTTCAGATTAGAGGCTCATCAAAGACATTAGTGGCACCAATAAAAACTTTGCTGTAGCAAGACAATGATCCAGTCCAGTAGCGCACCAGAGATCGCAGCCCCACTTTGATTAATCTTGTTAATTACTAGCCTTAGGGTCTCCACCACTGCCGGCCCTCACTCTCCCTCTCCCTCTCCCTCTCTCTCTCTCTCTCTCCCTCTCTCTCACTCTCTCTCTCTCCCACTATACCCCGCCAAGAGAGAGGCAGAGGCACGTGCGCCACCCGACTCTTTGTAATTACAAAAGTCTCCTGCTCTGGGACCCATTCGCCCGCAGAATTTGCACATACAGTGTACGAAAACATGCCAGGCTCGAGTCAATTGGAACATTACGGCGGTGACTGTGTGTACGTTATTCAGCGGGGGAGGAAGGAGGCTCTGTGGATTTGCCGAACAGCGTGTGCCTGCGCTTGAACTCTCTCCTAATGAGTCCCCGCAGTCACCTCAGTCGTGGGCTCCTGCTCTCATCCTCTCTCTATCTGGCAGTTAATTCAGCTGTCGCCGAGTTTACCCACAAGATGACCCTCCCCCCTCCCTCCCTCCCCTACTCCCTCCCTCCCTCCTCCTCCCTCCCTCCTCCTCCTCCTCCTCTGCCGCCATCCACTCCAGTAACAGCAAGCCGCTGTCAGCCGGGTGCGCGCACGCTATCCCTAACCACTACCTCGGCTCACATATGACCCATTTCTCAACTCGCATGTCCTTGTTTAACCAGCCCTCCCTCAGCCAGTCAGCCTTATAGTTAGCGCGCAGTGACATGTGCATGCATGGTATAGCGGTGCACCGGGGGGGTGCGCGCGCGGGGGGGGGGGGGGACCTGAACAACGCCTCTGGGGGGGGGGGGGGGGGGGGGGGGGGGGGGGGGGGGGGGGGGTTCATGCCAGGTCTGTGCCGCGGACACATTCAGGCAGAAATTAGGCCAGCGAGGCTTTGAGGGCCGCCGCTCTGGAAAAAAAAAATAAAAACGACTCCACTTTGCTTAAGCCGGCAGATCCGTTTGACCTATGCCTAATGTGAACCAATTACGGTCTTTACATCAGCGCAGTGCACCAATGCGAGGCCCCCCAGTATCCCTTAATGCCGGTTAAATACATGTTCTTGTAGCTATAATACACCTACATGCCATCGCAGCGTGCCGCGTGATTATGCGCCGATATAAAGCCTCGGCTCCACAGTCCCATTGAATCTATTGAGTGAGGTATCTAATGGGCATGGGAACTAATTCCAGGGCAAAGGGGATTAAAGGCTCGAGAAGAGAGGGAGCAGCAGCAGAGGGGTGGATGGCACTGGCTGGCAGCAGAGTGCACGGGGGGTGGGGGAGGGGGGAGGGGGGGGGGGATAGAAATGTAAATGCAAGGAATCATCGTCTTTTGAAATCCTGTTGGGTGGAATAGTATTGGGTTCTGTTTCAATCCCGGCGCTAATATCTATATCGTTTCAACGGGAGGAAAATTAAATATCAAACAGTGTGATTTTTCATCAGCGACGGACGGAAGTCTCATCCGTTTCTCTTATCGCCGTTGCACCCGGAGCGAGAGTCGCGTCTCCGCCTTGGATCCCACCCGTTCCAGGAGAGAGGTCTCAGATTGGCCCTGCTACCTTGAGGACTCACGCATGCTGTGTCTACACCCGGGGACTCAAAGAGACCGAGTGTGAGTTTAGACTGGCCTGTATCCTCCACACCTGCACTGAGCTCAACAGGCTGTTTCCACAGCGGCGCCATTTTCCAAAAACAACACTCCGACCGCATGAAACTACCGTCGTGGGTCACTGGGTGGTCTGATCTCTGGAACATCAAGCCGGCGTAATTCTATGAACCCGTTGTCCCACAGTGTTTTATGAAGCCATCATCACCACACGAGGCAGGTCTGCTTCCAGGACTCACTCTCAGGAGGACTTGTGAATCACGCAATGAGTCATGAGCCAATGCACCGTCTCTTTGCCTTCACCGATAAATGCTACGCTCACGCACAACGCGTGCACGTGTAAGAGCTGCAGAGGCGAGTTTCAGTAATGTTTGTCTGAACGTCGTGGAACAGACGAGGACGTCAGTACGTGTGGAATTCGTACAATGACCTGTCCAACTTGGATGAATACGACTGACTGGAAACCAAATTCATTCAAGACACGTTGGCGCGCGAATGTTACAAATGCTAATGTATTTCTGGATTTCCAATTATTTCCATTTTGATATACAGGAATAATAATTGAACCATTATGAATTTTCAGGCATGTGAAAATTAAAGTCCTTCGTATACATAAGTGTGTGTGTGTGTGTGTGTGAGGAAAGAATTTGTGCACAAAGAGGTTAAATTCAGAGTGAGAATAAATCACTCTGGATGTGTTGCCTCTCCTCCAGGATTCATTTTCTTTATCGGCACATGATTTTCTTAGCGTTGCAGTAAACCTGATCAATCTGATGGGCCTGAGCCGGGAATATTCAAATGCGACGAACTCATTTCCTTACCGAAATACTCCTCGGACGGAGGGTTGTCCATGTCAAACAGCATCTTTTTGGTCAGACGCTCCAGCTCGTCTTCAGGGTGGGCCACCGGAGCGCCGCCCTGAGGAGCAGAGGGGAAACACAGTCAAAACGGGGTGGGGTGGGGTGGGGGTGCAGGGTGGTGGTGGGGGGGGGTTGTCACCTGTGCTTCATGCATACAATGCAAATGCTTCTCAAACGCTTAACGGTGCTCAGAAAAACGCGTCTCGGCTCAACTTAAATAATATAGACATACGGAGACATGACTTCAATAAATCAGGACGGAGGACTGTCTCAAGGTCACACCAGACACATTTACAAGAATTAACATGCAGCGCAGAGTCTTCTGTCTGCCGCCCTCCTCTGAGAGATCTGACCCTGGCTCAGGCCCCAGTGGTGTGCAGCCCAGAAGGTTGCGCACATCCTTCTGTGCATGTGGACAGAAATGTGACCCTGACTAATCCTTGTGTTTGAAAAATAATGATAAGAGAAAGAAAGGGAGGGGAGAAAAACAGGAGAAGAAAAACGACTTTTTCAAGTCTGGTCCGTTCCAGGTCAGAGGTCAGGAGATAGTTATTTGGACTTAACTCTTGAGCACTAAAGACTTTAGGTGGGAGCCGCGTTGGAGCCTAATCTGTGAGCGAGAGGGCTTTCAGAAGGATGACATAACCCTGTGAAGATGCTCCCCTCCGTCCGTTCCTTGTGAGCCTGCCATCCGTCTTATCGCGCCAGTCTCTGGCATCCGCCCGCTGTGCGTCTGCACCGAGCTGACGTGGTGCGCCTGACATTTTGTGCCAATCATTCGCCGGGCTCCAGAGAACAGCCCCCCCCCCTCCTCTCCCCCTGCCTGAGCCCGGGCTCACGGCGTCACAGGTGTGCAAGTCCTTTCAAATGCCCCGGAGGCCAGAACCTGACTGTCGTCCGTGCTGCGCTGCAGAAACCGGTGACACGTGAGTGACCTTCCCTAGATCCGCCGGCCGCCCGGATCTTTACAGTAGTTTTGATTTTCAATATTGTAACGCGGGCCTGAATCCGCGCTGACCTTTGAGGTGTTCCTAATTGTGACGTCTGGGACCTGGGTGAATGTTATCGGGGCCCGTCTGCGTTTGTACTAATTTATGTGTCGCGTAAAGGAATCAAATCAATCAATAGGAGATTGAGCGGGGAGTGTTTTTGTATTCAGAATGAAAGAGAAGTGACAGATCCTGTCGCACAACTCTCCTGGTCTCATTGATATCTGCTCTCATTGTACATGTCAGTCAGGGTTAGAAGCGATGCATGTACTACATACTAATTCATGTCTGTATGTAGAATGCATATCTCGTGAAGTGCTCGTTGGCTTCACCTTTGACCTGTGTGTTGTTAATGGCTCGGGAAACCGCAGGGCTGAGTTTGGTGGGATTTGGACGTGTGGTGGCTGAGTTATTGATGAAAAGGTAACACGTGTCTTCATCTAGGTCCTCAGATAAACTGCAACCAACCAATCACGGGAAGTGGCCATGAGTATTTGATCAGTGCGGAAACAGTTGTGTCTATTTATAGAGATAGCGTCTGTTATGATTTGGCGCTGCACAAATGAAATAGTACGAACAGTACAGATCTTTTATTTTGAAAAGATTGGAGCTGGAGATTGTCCTGATGCTCAGACACACTTGTGAAAGCCTATGTGCAATGCAGGGAAAAAGTATATATATATATATTTTTTTTTTTCTTTTTCTAAATCATGACTGCAGATAAACCAGGTAGAATGAGCACAACTTCCCTTCGCACCAAGTTACTACGATGACAAGGTATTGAATAAGTCCCACAATTTCAGTTAGTTTTTATCTAAAGCAACATATCTGAGGGTAGATGGAGAGCCTGGGACTAGAACACACAACCTCATGTACTGAAAGCACACTGAGCCACACCCACCCCGTGTTGTAGAAGAGTTTGAGGTCCCACTAATGACACGGAATCGTTCGGAGTATGGATATCACACTGGTAATAAATCAAATTGGTCTGTTATCGTTTTTCACCATACTTTAAAGTAGGGAATGAAAATGTACTGCGAGTGCATTCAATGGTCTGGTGCCTTTATATATACAGAGCTGGAGAGGAATGCTGAGCTACGCTCGTTGTCCACAATGTATCAAGCAGAGTCTGAACTTTATGATGCATGACTCAGGATGCAGAAGCCTGATAATAGAAGCCCAAACACCAGGCCTCATTAACTCCGAGGGATCGACACATTTGATGTGCATATCTTCCCGGTCGGCTGGGTTCCCTGGATTCCTCGATTGAACTCGAATTCAGCCAAGTCGAGCATCATGGAGGATTAGGAGGAGATGAAAGAGACATTCCAGAGTGGTTGGATTTAGCGCTGCAACGATTAATCAATTAATCGACTTCTAATCGATTATAGAAGTTATTCGACGACAATTTACATGTGCACGCGCACACACACACACACACACACACACACACACACACTCTTCAGGTCGACTAGACATGAAAATATCAAGGGTAATATCAAGTCAGATCATGATCATGTCATTTTCAGACATGTCTTTTCCACGACTTCTTTTCACCTATTCAAATAATCGTTTCATCGAACCAACTAAAAGAATCGATAGACTAATCAATTGAAAAAAGAGTTGGATTTTCTTCTTACTGTCACCTTTAGTTTTTATTAACAGCCACAAGGGTGTGTGTAGTGACAGTTGAATTCCAGCACAACAACCTGCAGAAATGAAAGTGAGCAGAGTGTTCGTGCACCTCAAAGGAACACTCCTGTTTGCAGCACTCTGCTCATTATGCCGGTGTTGTGAGTGTGAGACAGTGAGGGGAATGATTTAACACCGTTAATCTCAGCCCCACATCAAAAGCACATTGGAGAGGGAATGAAACGCGGCTATTACCAGAAACAGACTTTTGAGTTTAAGCTTCATTTATACCTTATCCACTTTTTGACACCTCGCAGCAATGCACTGCCAGAGAGTTTAAAGCACCTTGTTAGGGAGTCTTTTGTGACAGCACGGAATAATTTCTCACTTGAATAAGAGAAAGAAATTGCTTCCCTGCGTGCTTTATGATTGCCTTCGCGGTTTCCGTTCGGCTTTTCAGAGGCAACAATAGTCGCCATACACTGGCTGTACATGTACGTGCCGCAGACATGATTTTTCACTTATGTCTGACTCAATTCAGTAAATTGTTTGCCTACGCCCTGAGGACACTCGGGGGCTCTGATTCACCTGCTTTCCAACTGTTTCTGCTTCCTGCACATCCAGGCTTATACTTTCAGGTCATCCGACACTGAGCCTATCGGTTGTGATGCCGCAGAAAGTCGCGGCTGACGCACAATCGAATGGCAAATGGTTGTCAGGGTGTTGTTAAAGGTGCAGTGTGTGAAATTTGGTGACATCTAGTGGTGAAGTTGCATGTTGTATCCATCACCTCACCCTTCTGAACATGCAGGAGGACCTGTGGTGGACTTCAGTTGTCATTCAAACGAAATACACGTTTAGTATGTCCAGTCTGGGCGACTGTAAAAACATGGCAGCCCCCGTAGAGAGGACCCGCTCCTCGTGTAAATATACATTGATGGGCTCATTTAAGGGTGATGGGGAAAATAGAACATTTAGGGTGATAATGAAGTCATTACAATGTCCACATGTAATTGTATTGTAATGTTTCTAAAAGTGACAAAAATCGTACACACTACACCTTTAAGGGTAAAGGGAACACAAATGCATTGAGGTGATTATGCAAACGTCAGTATGTCATTGTTTGTGCAATATTTTCTTCGACCAATAGAAGTGACAAAATGGACTGAAATCGGACACACTGCACCTTTAACTGCCAGCGCGCTTACAATGTGAAACATGTGGAAGAGACCACCGCGCTACACACCAACACAATCCGAGGTGGGATCGCCGCCCGGCTGCCACGTCTGCGAGGGAAAGCTGTGAGCGCCACCCACTGTGGAATTGGCATCGTGTCAGAACTGATTAAGTGAGGAGCGCAGGGTGGCGAGTGGGGGTGGGTGGTAGTGGGCCGGGGGCAGAGCTCTCACCTGACGCCCTGACAGCGCCGCGTCCCGCCAAGAAGAAGAAGAAGAAGAAGAAGAAGAGGAAGAAGAAGAGGAAGAAGGAGACAAACCTGTAGGGCTCCGTCTCCCCCGCCTCCATCGGCGTGATACAGGGTGAACGGGGGGGGGGGGGGGGGGGGGGGGGGGGGGGGGGGGTTAGAGTAGGGTTAGGGGACAGGCAGGCGTTCTCGGGGCATCGGATCCACACCTTTGTTGGTGGAGGTGGAACAAAGAGGCGCACGCAATGGCGGAGCGCATGGGGGGGGGGGGGGGGGGGAGCGGTGAACTATTTGCATTTCATAACCCATGGCGCACGGGAACAATGGGACTGCACGGGGACAGGAATACGGGTCAGTTGTGCTTTGCACAACAATGACGAAACAGCTGAGGCGACGTATTTACATGAGAAAGATAGTCTGTCTTTGTGTGGCGAGAAATGACATCAACACCGCTTCTCCATTTAGAGACGACTTAAGTGTGTGTGTGTGTACGTGTCACTTCATTAGGAACCACGACTGTAATTCATATTGCAAAATGAAAAATGGGATCTGATGGAATATCAGAAACCATCTTTTCGGGGACTACATTCACTGCTGGGCTGAGGGGTTTCCTGTGTGCGTGTGCGGCACTGAACACGCCACACAAAGAAACAGTCCAACAGTCTATTGATGTACTCAAGTACCCTCCGCCTTCATCTGCATCTCTGTATGTCACACTGCATCTCATTCGAATGCGCTGTCACAATTACAACTGTAACGGACGGAGCGTCGCCGTCACGGGATTATAAATGCAGTCACGGCGTCACGTCCAGATCAACGTCTGTTCTACAAACCGAAGAATCCCATTCATCATTTTACTCATCCGTCAAATATATGAGGTGTGTTTGCTGGATCTGAATTCTACTCCAGAAGAAACTTTTACAACCCACTAAAAGATCTCTGATTCAAACCAACTATAATTTGTTAATGAAGTTGAAGGTACTGTGTGTCAGATTGAAGTTATATTATAACGGGCAGAAATGTCAGGATCATTTGATAGTGTATAATCACCAGAATGTATGAATCAATGTTTTCAGCTGTTCGCAAGCCTTTGACTGGGAAAAGTACGACACCGACGACATGAAATAAGTATTTTCTTATCGAGGACAAAAGCGGACACGTATGTACGTCGTACATTTTCATCAAAATGCAGCTAGTTGAGTGTAAAAGAGAATACTTCACGCTCTAGCGTCGCCACCTGCTGGTCATTTGAGTTCCTCATTCAATATATTTGTTTGTGTTGACACACTGTGATATTCTGTTCTGTCTCAGGTTCAAACTGCTCCATCTTTTCATTTCATTCATTGGAGTGGTTGAAAATGTGACTCAATCCGGGTCGCGGCTCGTCATTAAGGGGTGACGGTGGGTCTCGAACCCAGACCAGTTGCGAACCACGGCACTCGATCACACCCCTATCGCTATGTTGTTGACAAATGATAAAGCCCGGGCTAATCACGGGCTGTGCACAGCCGTTTTCTCCATGTCCCAGAGCTGGCACATCAGTGCGCTTTATGTTTGCCCACAAAAACAAGCGCAGACACTTGGAATTCCTGTTTGAAGAATCTCGAGCCGCATCCTCATATTTAGGCCAGTCCCTTTTTAACGCAGGGTTCAAAAGCAATGAGCAAAGACAATGAGATTGAGTGGCGCTGCACAAACAGCACAAACCACTGAGCTGCAAAGTGATGACGGGGGGGGGGGGGAGGGGGGGGGGGGGGGGGGGGGACGCAGAGTGGAGCGAGCCCGGTGAAAGATGGCGGCTAAACAACACTAATCTGTGCCTATAGAACCTGCACTCATCTGTCTGTCAGTAAGCTTCACTTCCTGCAACATTCCACCTCACACCCAAAAAAAACAA
>JAFBJT010110055.1:106637-127655 GCA_016785325.1 Chascanopsetta lugubris | reverse complement strand
GTAAAAGGTGCAGTGCGTGAGGTTTTGGTCCTTTCTGTCACATCTGAAAATATCACAAGTTATTGTCACAACATGACATTTTCATGAATTTATCATCAACTAAATGCATTTTCCCCCCATTACCATTAAATGAGCCCATTAATGTGTTTTTACACAAGGAGTGGCTCCTCTCCTCTCTGGCGTTACGGCGCCAACTACAGGCCTGGCATCGACACTGCAGCGTTTTCAGTAGTTTCGTGTGGTCGACCACGTTTCACGTTTCATTTTCTTTAGGTGGAAGGGAAATAGATTGTTTTCGTCTCCGTGTACTCGCTGTACGTCTGACCACAGACCTTATTCCGAGCTGTAATGGAAAAAAAAAAATATTCATAACATTAACTGGCTTCAAGACGAGAGAACCACGATTGCTAAAATGCAAACTCAGTTCTGTGTTTGGGACAAATTCCGGCGCCACGCTATAAAACAAATCATGTCAATGAGTCACAATCCTGGAGTCGCTGTGTTTTTGTTGCCACCCCTCGCCCCCCAAAAAAAAGGAAAAGAAAGATTTGCGAGGAAAGTTGCTTTGTCATTTTTCTGGCAGCTGCATGTTTAATTGACGAAGTCAGCGAGAGGCATCACATGCGAGTGGCTTTATGTAATCCAGTTGATGAATGTTCTGCTCGCGATGTTAAACAGGTTATGAGTAATCTGTAATTCATTACAGCGGGAGAAGACGAGGAAGGAGCATCGCAGCGCTGCAAATTAAGCTCAGGGCCACCTTCTGAGGAAGCACAGATAAAGTATACATTCTCTCCAAACAAAATAGGTCATGCTGTTTCAGCTCCAATTAAATGCTGGGGAGAAAGAAAGAAAAAATAACAGTCAACTGTAGAGCAGCTGTGTACAGAGCAGCCCACGATAATTAAAAATTAACCTTTTCCATAATTGACATTTTCCGCAGCCATTCAAATCTCTCGCCGCAAAGTGAATTGGTATAAAGGGATGAATTTCAGAGCCTTCGCCGACACGTAATGTATGTGGGGGGGGGGGGCCTCGCCACGTTTGTACGATTGTGCGTGAGTAAAAACTAGGTCATCTGTTAGGAACTGACACATCCCCCTGCAAACAGATAGTTCAAAAAAAAATATCCGAGAGTGTAGAGAGGGGTGCCACGAGCAATCTGAAAAAACAACAACAGCAACAACAAATGACTGCACAAATTGCTGGGACGGAGACGGAACTCATTTGGCGTCGCTTTGTGTGCGATTACCATCCCGGGAATGTAGCAAAGGCTCCATTACGCAGGATGCGGGTTTTCCTGGTGCGGTGACGCAGATCTATATTTAAAGGCGCGCAGTGGCGGACGTAATGAAGATTCATGCAGGTTATGTCTGCGAATCGATGTATTGGCAGCCGCCGCTTCCCCTTTGTGATGCACGGTGTCGTCCATCTCCTGTGTAATTTCTCCTCCGAGGCAAACCATGATATATCCCCCTGCTTTCCACCTAAACGGCCACGTGGTTTTTGTGGACGTCAGCCTGGAGGATTTCTCCTGACCGAACACCAAACGCGTCAAATTGCCGGACTTGGCGGAGCCGCTCGCCGCTCGCAGAGGAAAGCGTCTGGGCGAGAGAATGTTTCGAAAGTGCACACGTTTCACGGGAGCCGGGGCCGAGGGGCGGACGAGCGCTCCCCTGCGGACAGATGTGGATGTCCGGAGGGCGGGAGAGGAATCGGAACCTCAGCGACGGTCAAACACCAAAAAAAAACCAAAACAACAGGAGACTTGTTTGTGTGCATCAGAGGTGTTGACGCAGGACAGGAGACCATGTCCAGGAGGAGCCAGCAGGGGCCACTGTTTCCGCAGGTGATGTTGGTGGCCTGGTTTCTGACTGATCCCAGATGCACTGGAACCAGCGAGCGAACCAGCGCGTCCCTGTTCCTCATATTAATCAACGGACAACTTCATCATCGGAAAATATGGAGCTGGATTATAACCTCTCCATTAAAGGCGCAGTGTGTGAGATTTCAGTCATTTTTGTCACTTAAACCTAACCCTAAAAATACTATAAAACAATTACATACTTACGTTTTAGGGGAATTTATAATCACCTAAATGTTATATTTGATCCCCGTTACCTTTAAATTAGCCCATTAATGCATATTTACATGAGGAGCGGGTCCAGTAGTCCGAAGTGGACATACTAAACATCTTCTGAGTTTGAATGACAACTGAGGTCTACCATAGGTTCTCCTGCATGTTCAGAAGGGTGAGGTGATGGATACAACATGCACCTTCACCTTGAGATGTCACCAAATCGTACACACTGCACCTTTAAGGAGTTTCCTATTTTCATTAGCAGCGAGCGGGGAGAGGTCATACAGCTGTCACCCACAGCATCGTAAACATAAGCCGGACAACATCTGCATCCCTTCACTACAAGTCCAGCCAGGAGGAGGGGGAGGAGGAGGAGGAGGAGGAGCAGGAGGCGGAGGAGCCGTCGCTCATTAAGCCCCCGGCTGCAGCTTTGAGGAGGAGGAGCAGGAGGAGGAGGAGGAGCAGGAGGAGGAGCAGCAGGAGGAGCAGGAGGAGCAGGAGGAGGAGAGGAGACGAACGACAACACACACACACGCCGCTCGCAGACATTTCGGATCGCCGTGGCTCACCGAGCTGCCATGACAGTTATCGATCCGGCCGGTTATTTACCAGCCGTGCCGCTCGGCTCCGAGGGGGCCGGCTGGGGCCAGGGTGGCAGGGGCTATTATTTATGAGCGGTTATGTGACAAACACTTCTGATCTACTGAGGGCCACGACTGACCGGGTGCACCAGCCAATCAAAAGCTAATAAAAGAAAAGGAACGTGGATGAAATGCCCTTTCCCTCAACGTGAGACAAAACATAGAGATGAATCAAAGGCTTGAACTGGATTTGGTTTCATGTTGAACCATTTTTTTTTTTTTTTTACATATCTGTACTTTGGGATTAAGACTGTGGTGTTTCTTTGGGCATGTTGACACATAGAAAGCACTCATTGGAATATACAGTGATTGGTGAGTGAGTGGGTTGCGAGCCAAAAGTGGATCGCGGTCCCAATTTTAGTGAGTCCGCGAGCTTTTATTTTGAAGGGAATTTTTTTTTATTGTGTCAGAGTGCTGTCTAGTCACACCCCTTAACAGAAGGTGGCAACAATGCCTTGTAATGCTAATAGACACCTGTAATTTGAAAAGAGAATAGAAAACCAGCCAGGTTTGTTTACATATGCTAATTAACCATGGCGAAACGTACGCTTGAGCCCAACTGCATGAAATATGGATTTTCTTACATTGAGGACAAAAAGATGCAATCATGATTTGGTTCGCGGCTCATCATTAACGGGTAATGATGGTTCCCCAAACCAGACCAGCTGAGAACCACTGTCCTATAATATATGCTGTGATATAATACATGTTGTTTTAACAGGTGTGTGTGTGTGTGTGTGTGTGTGTGTGTGCGTGTGTGTGTTTGTGTGTGTGTGTGTTTGGTTCCGAGAGCAGCTGAGTGAGTAAACAGTGTGTAGGATGACTAGGGTGAAGGTCTCCATGGACCTTTCTTACAGGGGGTCCTAATCATTGTAAACATGTCAGACGAGTAAATCAGAATAGAAATGTTTAGATCTATCTTACATTTGTTTGTTCCTTTCTTTCCATCCTTCCCTCCAACATAAAACATTGTAAATGTGTTGTTGAAGGAGTTAGGACTCATTAAGGGAGGAAATATGTCCTTCCTCCCTCCCTCCCACCCTCCCTTCCTCGTTCCCTCCCTCCAGGGGAATGTGACCTCACGTTACCTATGAAATGGCCCTCCCCCACATTACGCAGCTGTGCATTAGTCTGCATGTAAAACAAACACATATTTATCCGCGAGTGATGACAACTTCCTTTTTGCCATTTTTTGTGGCTTGGCACGGAAAATACCCACAGTTCCATTTCATTTATTTTTGTTTGGGCTCGTTGTAAACAAACAAAAGCATGTTTACGTTCTTAATTCTACAAGCGTTACTGCACTGGCTGCCTCATTACCACCACCAACTGTCGAATAGCCTGAAACCACTGGCAGGAAACATGTGTTGTGCAGAGCAAATAAAATCTGCTCATCAAAAACATGGCCCATAAAAATACTAGTGGTTCGTGAACTCAACAGTGATGAACCTCTAAGATTCCAACAGGTGGTTTTCCTCATCACACAGTGCACGTGGTTCAATCCGTAGCTCACTGTGAGTTTGTCATTAATAACGTTGAATAATTAAAAAATGTGAATGAATTTGTAAATCCTTCATTAACGCACCAGTCCCCATGGTGTTTCTGCTGTGGGAAACTCCTTTAAATGAAGACATTTGAATGACAAGAATTAATGTGGCACTGTATCTATGTATTTGGATTGTATCACTTTATTATGACAATAACAATTTCTGTTATTGTTGGTTTTACCATTACTGCTATTATTATTGTTATCATTTTTTTTAATTATTATTGTATCCCCACTGATGCTGCTACTACTGTATTACTATTCTGCTAAAAATATTAGTAAGTGCAGTAGTACTACACTGGTAAACCTTCATGTCATATATATTATCTTTGTATACTTTTCACTTTTGATCCTTTCTCTGTTTCTTTTATGTATCTGCCTCTCGAGCTGTTGTAACGGCGAACTTTCCCAACGGGGGAAGTTTACCTTATCTTATCTTATCCATCCTAAGAAAAATAGATAACATCACTTTTAAACCATTACTGGCATATTTGTGGAGAAAAAACAAATCATGAGCATCAATCACTTCAACATGAAATCAGCCACATATTTATTAACGTTGCTAATGTGCCTAATTCTTTTCTTTGACATGGCTCGTGGCTCCGTTTCCCCCGGAGATTTGTCGCAGCTGGAGCGCCTGGAGGCAGCTGTTGTACCGGAGGGGGGAAAGCTTTCTGTCGTGTGTGTGCGGGCATGAAGAAGTGAAACACAAGGAGATCCACGTTCCCCTGCTGACCCCTCGAGGGATCAGGTCAAGTCAGGTGACCTCTGGTCTGCGCGGCGCTCTGTAACCGAATCGCTCTCGGACCCTCCGCGAAAAAACCCAGCGCCACCCGACGACTTGGCGCAGGCTGTAATTATAAACACACGCCTGTGCCTGCGCAATGTGAGAGGGATCCATCCCAGTCACGCTAAGATCCGACACAGCGATAAGACGGTCAGCCGACCCGTGCTGATGGACGTGATGTTACGGACCGACTCGCATGGGACCCTGCCTCTCGCATGTGACAGCATCTGTGCTTCGGCCCCCTCTTACGTAACCACAATGATATTCATATCAGCCACATCATCTCGTTTTAGTGAACTGAATGCTGTGGAAATGCACTGTTACAAACAGCCTTTTTTATTTTATTTTTTTTTTTTTTAAAGGTGCAGTGTTTTACGGTTTCTGTCATTTTTGTCACTTCTAAAAATATTTCAAAACAATTATTCTGACATTTTCATTCATTTAAATGAAAAAAATGTTTTGGTTTTTTCCCCCCATTACCCTTAAATAAGCCCATGAATGCATATTTACATGAGGAGGGGGGTCCTCTGTATGGAGGCCGCCATGTTTTTGCAGTAGTAAAAGTGGATTTGTCTTTTGAGTTTTACAGGTTCTCCTGTATGCTCAGAAGGGTGAGGGTGAGGTGATGGATACAACATGCAACTTCATTTCTCGAGGTCACCAAATCTTACACACTGCACCTTTAAAATAAACCCCAGGCTCCTGTCACGGATAGACATTCAGCGGCACTCCCACCTCGCTATTGATATTTGGAAACCTCAGAGAGCTCTCAGCCTCAACTCAAGACGACAACAACAACAACATGAACAAATTGTCAGGCAAATCCCGACCTGTTGCCTGCCTGTGATCTCAATGTGTTGCAGGGGGCCGGTTCCCTCTATATACACACACGTGGCGGTGGTGATTTTAAGGTCAGATAAACGGTTGAGTGAAAAAAGAAAAACATCACATGGATGTTCTTTTTTTATGTATATAATGACCTGAATGTATCAAGTCCTCTCCGCAGGGGCTGCCATGTCGCATCTCCTTGTATTTACAGCAGCCTATAATCAGGTGACAGGAAGTGATTCAACAGGCTCAGAGGGGGATGTCTTCAGAATGTGACTTCAGACATCAATCTAACTAAATCCAACTTACCTTAATAACTGGATGTGGTATTAACTGATGTCATGTCATCAATTGTTTATAATCAATTATTGAATAGGTTTTCCCACTGGTGTTTTTTTATTTCTATTTTTTTATTTTTTGGTGTGATTATCCAATTAAAGGTGCAGTGTGTAAGATTTTGGCCATTTTTGTCACTTCAAAAAATATTACACAACAATTACGTACTGTCATTTTAACGAATGTATAATCATCTACATGGATATTTTTCCCCCTATTACCCTTAAATGAGTCCACTAATGTATATTTACATGAGGAGCGGGTCCTCTCTATGGGGGCCGCCCTGTTTTTGCAGTAAAACAGAGTGGACATACTAAACATCCTCTGAGTTTTACTGATGACTGATGTCTACCACAGGTTCTCCTGGCGCTGAAGAGGGTGAGGGTGCGGTGATGGATACAACATGCAACTTCACCTCTAGATGTCACCACATCTTTCACACGACACCTTTAATGAAAAAATATAATCAGCAGATCAATTACTATCAAACCGGTTGTTGGGTGCAGCCAGAGTTTTGTTTAAACCACTTTAGCAGCAGAGGTGTTGAGTCCTAATTGCGTCACGAGTATAAACACCTGAAATGTGAATGGCACAAACAGAGATAAATGAGCCTGAATTCATCAGGAATGTTTGGTGTTAATGAAGATACACTGGTTTCAGTGGAGAGGTTCATCTCAGGTGAGAAACTATGAGATTGAATCATAATGAACAAAGTGCAAAGCTGCGCTTATTTTCTTGGGCGGCAAGAGAAGCAGAAGAAGCGTTGGAAAGGCAGAGTCACTCACAGGTGGAAGTGAAGTAGTCATAATTAGTTGTGAGTGGGTGTGCTCTTTTTTTCCTCTTCTTTTTCAAAAATCATGACTCATTTTGTTTTTAATTGCACGGTAGAGACGATATCACTGAGATATAAATGCATCGAAATACGTTCCAATTATATTTTCAGGTTTATCGCTTGCTCACACAGACATGGACATGTGGACACACACACGCACACACACGCACACACACACACACACGTACACACTTCCAAAGTACACAAATTAGCCAGAAATTGCTTTAAATAAACACAGTGACATCTAAGTAGGAAATAAATAAATATGCTCAGGTGCATGATAAGAATAATATGTGTTTCTTTTAACTGTGGTTGAGCAGATACAGACGTAGTTTTAGAACAAATCATTTCCCTTTGTCATGCATTTGCCAAAGGGAGGTTCTGTATTGCTGGTTTGAACAGTCCACAACGGGGATGGGCAGCTGGTGGCCGGCGGACCCGGTGCCGGTGCACAACGCTACCTAAACACCTCTTGTATCAGAGTGTTTCCTGTCAGCCATGTAGCTCTTGTGTTGTGTACAGCTACGTAGGCTACCATAGTTGTCAAGGGTGAGCACGGAGAGTTAGCCACCAGAAGCTGGCAGTTAGCATTTACTTTTATTCAAGTATTATTCCGATTATATTGATTTCAAGAGAAGGCGACTTCGGAATTAGCCTAAACCATTTTTTTCAAAATGTAAAATTTTCTTTGGGCTAATCGTTTGTCTTGTTTTGGAAAAAACCAAATGAGGTAGAGAAGATCAGAGCGTCACAGATAACATCTTCATCTGGTTGAAGCCCAAGGCTGCGGCTTTGTAGTTACATGTGATGAAGCAGCATCAAGAGAAGAATCCACTCGAGGAACCGATGGCCGAGCTGGTAATCCTGCACTCACGTGGCTGTCTCTTTTTTAGGAGCCGCAGGCAGCTCATGAGTTTAAGGAAGCCGGGGTCAGTCACCCGAGGAGAACACGTCTTGTATTACAGAAAGATGCTGAGAGTTCAGACCTGATTGTCTTTCAAGGCAAAAATAGAAGGGGCAGCCATTCAAAGGGGACAACAAAAATGGATGTAGAGTAGAGGGAAAGGGTGTCTGTCAATGGGGGAGCCTCAGGGTTGTAAGTTGGGTCCCCTTAAATTCGTTATGATGAGGATCAAACTCTGATACAGGAATGTTCAAATCCAGATTTTTTTTTTGAAGATTTCAAACGTAAGTCTTGAAGTACGTGTCTTTCTACTGCCGAAAGAATTCTGCGTGCCTGGGTGCCAGTGCAGAGCCTGTAATCCAGGGGTAGGTTTTGGCTCACCAGTTGTTTTTGGGTCATTTGCGTGGCACAGTCTTAAACACATGCAATGATTTCAAACAATAACCCGAACCTGCAAAAACCAACTTATCCCCCACAGTTTCCAACTGGCATAAAAGATCTGTGCTCTCTGCACCTGCATGATACATGTGTGTTCACAAAACTACAACACTGATCAATTCTGTTTGAATTGAATTGATTTAACTTCATATTATTTCATTCAATTTCTTCTTCAAATTTAGAATTTTGAGTTGTTGTACAGTTTTCACATTGAACATGACTGGACTCACACAACACATTTATCATTATGTGTTGCCAGTTAGACAAAAGTCAGCGACAGTGTAACAGTGCAAGATAACGATGAGATTACTTTGCTTTCGAAAAATGCAACGTTACACATCCTTGCCATGTACAGATCTGAGTTTGGTTGAATGTTTTCAGTTTCCTTCAAATTACCGCTCCCATCTATTAAATACTGGCATCTATGACACTTTGTGAATTACACGCAATTGCTAACATAACTAAAAATGCATTATTGCCCTGTCAACTGTAATCAATCAAGTTATATTCTAATAGCAACACTGTATATCTTTGACAGTTTTTTTTACATGTGTCATAAACAGCCATCTGTATTTGAGTGGGAGATGAATGTTGGTTTGTGTTGGGTCACACATATAAATACGTCTGCTGGCTGCACAGTGATGGGACCGTATGGAGTTGTTGCTGCGCAGGTCAAAAGAGACAGTGTCCAGGACTGGAAGGCGAAGAAATGTCAGATATTTAAACATGTTTGACGGTTGAAACCATCATTGACCTTCGAGCGGGCTTTAACTGGCTGCAGGGATTGAAGGGTTCAAAATAATCCTCCCCTGCCAGACGTCACTCAAGCTCAGCCATAACACAAGTCATCATCCAGCTTAGCTTCCCTCCAATTTTGGCAAAGACTGAGAGACTCGTAGAAATTGGTATGTTAACCGGCAGCCATGAAATCTGTTAATTTTTTTCCTCCGACAATAACAATAAAGATCAAACACTGGAGGATTTGGGTAATTAAGCTTCAGCGGAGCCTGTTGATGTTCACACACCTCCACTGGTGTTTGAACACAATGCTGCGCGGGTGCTGGGGAGCATAGAGGGTGATGTGGGGTAACATGAAGGGCAGACGGGCCGAGTCCAGATCACAGAAATTCATCCCAGGACTTGGTCATGGATTTCTAATGACGCTGACCTTCTATGAATAGTCTCCATGATGTGAAACGATCTCTGTAATAAAGTCCTCAATCAAAATCACAGACCCCCCACTGAGAGAGGCTCGGGTATTACGTCAAATCACCCCGGACATCTGAATGAACTGGAGCTCACATTTGATAATTATGACCAATGTCTGAACAGTTCATTTAATTGACTGTGTTTTGGTTTATTTACACAACAGATTAAAAAGAGGCATGGCCCTTTTTTTTATTTAAGCAGATTTAACACCATTCGTGAGGGGTTATGTACATGTCACGACATTGGGTTAAGCAGAGCGATGATCATAAAAGGCAAAGTTGACAGATTTTGCTTTAATTCTAATCTGGCTTTTATGGTGTGGCTGGCCGGGCTTTAACCGCGGGGCTGTACTGGACATAAATAAACAAAGAGCAGATTAGAGCTAAGGTTGGGATGTTTTAGAGAGAGGGGTCGGGTCAAATATGACATGCAACACCAACCAGTGCAAACGGAGTCTTAATTTTCCCTGGAATGTTTCAAAGTGTTCAAATAAAGCTCGGGAGGAAGGACACACAGCCCATTATCGTGCTACACTGCATTATATCCTTGGGAATGAAAGTATACATATATATATATATATATATATATATATGAGAGAGAGGGCGAGAGAGAGAGTCTGAGCTATATGTGTAAAATTAGTGATTTGCTTTTATCTGAAATCAAAGAGATACACACAAATCTATTAAACGCCACCTTTTGTATTTTTAATAATGCATCATACTGGGACCAGAGAGAGCTTTTCACGAAAATGTAGACTTTTGTTTTGAACAAATATAATTAGACTTATTTTTAAGATGTAGCAAATGTTGAAGCTAATTTGTATTTAGTAAAGCACAGTCCTTGATGAGCTATTCCCAGAGGCTGGGAGGCCCAGTTTGTATTTGGAACCAGCATAAAATCCTTGAATTAAAGAAAACTCCAGGGCCTTGCAATTTCCAGAGATTGTCGACGGCTGGATATAGAGATGAGAATAGACGTCTCTGTGGCATTGACTACTATGTTCTAAGGGATGACAGTAATTTCCTATTCCTCCCAATCATACACAGTTCTATAAAAAGGTACCGTGCTGCATTCGACATCTTGCATTGTTTGCAAAGGCCTGATTCCAATGCTGACCAAAGTATCACATTCACTTCATCATATTTGGGATTTCAATACACAGATACGTCTTAATGAAACCACCACCCGGCCCCCGTTTGCCGCAGCCCATCACGAATCGTCTCATCCTGACATCCCGATGACTCCATGTCTCAGCGGTGATGACTTTTGACTTTTGGACTCATGACAATTGTGCGAATCTATGCTTTGAGTCTCTCTGCTGAAGGTTGCTTTGATAGTGATGACGGGCAGGTACAGGTGACCACATGGGGCAGAGCTTGATGGATCTCACTGATGAACACACATGACAATAGTCTACGCATGGTCTACGCCTCATCGGGTTCACTGATTTATGTAGTGCGCATTCACAAATCAGAGTTGGTCTCACAGGGCTTCACAGGGTGGGTAACATCCTCTATCCTTCGAGCCTCAGCAAAGACAAGGAAAAACTACTGGGGGGGGGGGGGGGGACACATGACACATGTGAGGGATCCACTCCCAGGACGGACAGACGTGCCATGGATGTTACACAAAACACGCAACAACAATACACAAAGCAAAAAATGTAAATGTACAACTTCATCTTGATCTCTGCTTCCAGGACCCACTGCCATATCGCATAGTCACAGGAATTGTCCGTAATGTGGTCTGGCTCAGGTCCAGTGCAGGACTAGTGAAGTTGACCCAAATTTTTTTTGTTTTTTTTTTAACTCTGACTGGCCCCTGGAGGACCACTGGACCACCACGTCGCGTGGAATCAAACGACTTGAGTCGAGAGACCAGCGACAACACGTGGTCCGGCGCACGAGTGCACGACAAATCTGCCTCCACGTTGACTTCCAACACAGAGCTGCTATGCCGAGCATCAGCTAGGAAGGGGACGTTCACAGAGAACAGCTTGTCTTTTACGTGCAGCTCAGACTCCAGGCAGTGGTTCGTGGCGAGTAAGCAAATTCACACACAGCCATAAAAGCATGGGTTCTCAGAGTAAGTGCAAGCTCATCAAACAACACGACAAATAAGACAGACCCTAAAATAGAATACACGTAAACCACCAGCAATCGCATTAAACCAAAAGGGTCATTAATGGCGAGTATAAACGTTACATAAGCTTCTGAAAATGTCAATCGAAAACAGGATTTTTTTGTGTATACAATAAAATACAGTAAAATCCTAAAAGGATGGACAGCTGGTTTGGGTGGGCGGCGCTGGAGGCCTGGTTCAGGGCGGTGATGTGAAGTTATAGAATCCTGATGGATCCGTTAAAAACACATTCTGACCCCAGTCTGTGAGCTCATCTGTGTGTGTGTGTGTGTAAGAGGTGTCACTTCCTGGACGTCTGACACTGTCAAACTATTCTCCTTGTGATGCAAATTCAAATGGGTGAGGCCTAAATTGATATTGCTTGACTTCTCTCTACGAGACACAAATGACTCGTGCCACTGTGAGAGTGTAAAAAAAATTGGATAATCACCTGGGTTTGACAAGCGACGGGACAACAATGAGTAATGTATATCGATAACACGAGTTGCAAATGTTTGGTCGATTAATATTCAGCCAGCCTCGGCCGCTTTTAGACGAGCTGGCAATTCTAGGTTCTGAGCTCCTTTGCTTTTGACTGCACACTTGGCAGGTGCTTATTGGGACGATGCGTTCACAGCAAGTAAGCTTGATTCACTTACTATAGCGACTCACGTTTAAGGGGATAAACAAAGACTTTGTATATTTCATGATACTACGGGCCTCAGAGTTCACGGTGTGCACATACACTATATGCTATTGAATACAATCTGCCTTTTATGAGACAAATGAAGTCAGATGGTGTAAACCCCCCAACGGAGAGGATCCCTCAAAAATTCATAAAGGTTAAAACAACTGTTTACCCTGAGCAGTTCAGTGAAAGATGGTATGGTACTCCCCATGGGAGTGCCATCTGATGCTGTACACGTGTATATATAAAGCGCACACACACACACACACACACACACATAGAGTGCATTATACAATTGTATACAGCATGAAACTAAAAATAAACATAACTTGGCCCGGCCCTATAAATGAGGGTCCAAAGCATTTTTTTCAGCAGATGGACGGATGTGATATCAATATGTATGATGTGTAAGTATAAATGCTGTGAAGCCTTTTTTTTGAGTGAGGATACACGGAGTCCAGATCTCCCCTGAGGGCTTTAAGTAGACCTGCTACACGTTTCACCAAAGCTAGTTGAGGTGGATGAGGCATCCAAACTAAGCGTCCTCCCTTTGGAGGCATTCCAGGGATATGAATGTGGGAGGACACTCCAGGGCAAAGCCAGAACACACTGCACGGATTCAATGTCCCAACTGGCCTGAGAAGGCCTCTGGATTCCCAAGAGGGAGTTGGGAGATGCGGCAGAGGGAAATAATAAACGGCCGGGCTGCTACCGTTGAGAAGAGTCATCAAACTGGCAAATAGAACTAATTCAAGGGTGAAACGTTCATTAAATGAATCGACAGTTGTCTTGTTGTGAATGAGAACCAGGACCCGGAGCCAGGACTCTCTTTAAAATAGTTTGACCTATTTAAAGGTGCAGTGTGTAAGACTTGGTGACATCTCGAGGTGGAGTTGCATGTTGTATCCATCACCTCACCCTCGCCCTTCAACATGTGGCAGACATAGGTTGTCATTACACCTCAAAAGATGTTTAGTGCGTCCACTTTGAGCTACTGTAAAAACACGGCGGCCCCCGTCGAGAGGACCCGCTCCTCGTGTAAATATACATTCATGGACACATTCGTTATTAGAAGTGACAGAAATGACCAGAGTCTCGCACACTGCACCTTTAAAGCTCGTAAAATGCCTATTAATCCGCATTAAGTTATGATGACTAATAACACGACTTCGCAGAAACAGCCTTACCTTCGGTGGGATGGCTGGTCCGGAAGTGTAGGGAGCCAGGCTCGGCGGTGCGTCTGTGATGTAGGTCTTCTTGGGGCCAGGAGGCTGGTACAGCTGGGCGGGGGCCGGTTCGGGTCTCCTGGGGCCCGGCCCGCCCATTTGGGCCAATCCCGGATGGTGCTGTTCCTGGTAAGCACCTTGGCCCATGGGGGAGAACCCCGGCTGCGGGGGTCCATAGGCGAAGTCGGGGCCCTTGGGCTGGGCGGGCATGTACTGCACCTGCGCAGGGCTCCGAACGGGCTGCTGGCCGTACTGGTGCCCCACCGGGGCTTGATGCTGGGGGCCGGGCTGGGCTGACCTCACCTGGACGTTGAACGTGGGCTGGCTGGGTGTCGACGCGGTGGCGTAGGACGCCGGGACAGGCTGAGGGGCCGTGTGGCTCTGAGGCTTGGCCACGGGGCTGGCGGAGGAAGCCGGGCTGGAGGAGACTCCCCCGGGATTCTGGGCTTTGGGTGTGGACTTCTTTGTGGCAGTGAGAGGCGGCTGAGTGGGGATGACCATGCGCTTGTAACCAGTCACAGGAGCACTGGGGGTGGAGGTTGCCGAGGAGCCGGAACTCTGAAAGAACCAAGAGTGAAGTTCTCCGGTGAATACAAATATCTGAATCGCTACATCCCAGTAGGACTGGGAGAAGATTGCACAGTCCAAAGCCATAGCTTATAAATGTGCAAAAATTAAAGGTGCCGTGTGTACGATTTGGTGACGTCTATTCAGCATTAACGGGCTCATTAAAGGGGGAAAAAAAGCATTTGGGTGAATTCTGGGAAATGTCAGAATGCAATTGTTTTGTAATATTTTGACAAAAATGACCGAAATCGTACACGCTGCACCTTTAAACTTCGAACACATGCATGCTGACAAGAAAAAAAGGATGATCAGAGGTGTTTCAAGGATTACGTGTATTATAGCTACATTTGTTAAGAAAGTGGCAGAATACGTGGCTGCATGTGTTGGTTTGCTGAAATTCATAAAAAATCATAAAACTAAAATACTGAAAAATTCGAGGGTCATTCAGATTCATGTGACAGGGACAATGCACGTGTAATGAGTCGATAGTAGTTAAGTTGTGGACTAAATGACATTCTAATTGGATTTGAAAAAGATGAAGTTTGATAAATGAAATCCTGCTAAACGGCGGAGCCACAATAGCCATTTAATGATAAGGTGTTTTATGCCGAAATCATTATCCAGCCGGCCTCCACCGAGTCAATTACAAGGCTACCTCGACAGCAGAGGCTCGACACTGTCGCCATCACCCATAATCTATGGCTAATAAAGCCGGAGGGTAAAGGATAAATTGTTTGGCAGAGGACGCCATGATGGCAGATTGGCAATGGCACATGACACTTGTGCTGACTCCGGCTGCTTCAACGCGCGGGATGTTAAATCACTAAGATTTGCGGCTCCGGCGCTCCGGGGGTGGGGGTGGGGGTGGGGGTGGGGGGGGGGTGGGGTCGGCCGTAAAGCAGCGACACAGCCCACCGCCGCGACGCTGACATCTGAGAACTCTGGAATTTTGATCTCGTGTCCGACGCGCAAGCAAAAACTGCAGCTAAACACACACACACACACACACACACACACACAGTGTTCACTCAGATGTCAGAGGCGTCTGCCCCGGGTGTCTCCTCATGTAAGTAATAATTGTTTTTCATTCGCGCTACAGATCGGTGTCAGACGTTCAGCCTGTCTAAAAAGGGTCTATCATTAACCTTGGATGGCCTTATTAGGTTATCGCCCGCAGCCAAAAATCAGAGTCAATTACCACGTTCGCAGCAGTTGGGGGGGGGGGGTGGGGGGGAGACAAATGTGAAAAGTTGTGGACCCTTTGCGACTCTTGGGTTTGAGCAGACGTCTGCTAAATTGGGGCAGAGCAACAATTCCAATCGATTTCCCTTAAAAGCTGATCAAAGCCGTCGGTGCGCAGCCGCGTCACAAACCGTGCTAAGCTCCGGGGAAACGTCCGGCTCGGACTGGATGACGTAGATACACACAGGCGGGCTCCGATCCTCGTAACGAACAGCGATGAAAACACATTTTGGTTCAAAAGGTGCAGTGTGAACGATTTAACGTCATTTTTGTCATTTCTGAAAATATGACAAAACAATTCCATACGGACATTTTTGTGAATTTATAATCACCTTGATGCTGTATTTTTGTTCCATGACCCTTAATGTCCATTTACATGAGGAGCGGGTCCTCTCTCACGGGGGGCCGCCATGTTTTTATAGTAGCCCAGAGTGGACATACCCAGCATCTTTCTGACGACCGAGGTCGACCGCGAGGAAACATTAAAGGCTCCAGCGACTCGCTCCCCCTCAGATTTCAGTCTCGGTGATGGGTTTACTTCAAAAAGTCGGTCTGTCTGCATATGCATGAAGAAATCTCCACCCTGCCCTTTAGGAGGTGAAATTACTTCATTTGAATGTTTCATGGGTTTTAAACACTCCAGATTATTAATTGATCTTAAAGGCCCGGGAACATACAGTAAGTTTGCAGTTAGCCGAGCGGCGTAAAATGCAAATGGGTCCCCCTCCAAATAATTACAGCGTCACGGTGCATTTTCCACACGTTAACATTAAGAGAATGGATCCTCTCCTTTCTGCGGGTGATGCGACTAATCTAATGCCGACAATGTGAAGCGAAACCATCTCTGCAGTGGCGAAGATTTTCATATTAATGATCAGCTAATGATTTTAGCTGCCGTGCACCTTTGACCCGTCAGGATCAGAGACAATATTATGACTGTGAAGGAGAGAGGGGAGAAATGTCCTCACACAGCTCACAGAGCATCATTAACTCGCAGGATACTGGACAAATCTTGCGTATGCTGCCGAAATGAGCACCACATCACTCAGTTAAATGAAATCGGTGGTGAATATAAACCATTGTTTACATACAAAGATTGTAACTTACAGGTGCAGTACGCAGGGTTTTTCTAATAACTGTGTGAAGAGCAAGTTGTTTATCTGCAAAGAGACGCCTCTCTCTCTGTTTGTATTTTCACATGTCCTTGTTGTTTCGCTACGGGCGGCGTGCTTCTGCGTTTGCACCAGAAGGGGCCGCTACTACGAATCGGATGTACCAAACCTCTGATAACTGACGGTAACAATGGATTCACACCGGGGGTTGTCAAACGTACGGCCCCGGGTCCGACCCGGGTCGGCCAGATGACTTCGCGTAGTGATGAGGAACAGAACAGAAAAGACATCAACTGCACTTTGTTGCAAAGTAAAAGAGAGACATTTGGAGTTTGTCACTTGCTGTGATTCTACTGGTCCCGCAAATTTAAACTCCATTACACCAAGTAGCTTTAATGCATTGTGGGGTTAGACTTTGGTCGAGAGCTCAGCGAGGAACTCTCAGCACCGTTTCTCGTAAAAGGCCTTGAAAGTCAAAGAAAATGTATCGGGGGTTTCGCTGTAGGGGATTTCTATAGGACATGTGACCGTGCTCCGCTACACGCTGTCTTTTGTTGTCGACAAACAGATGTTTGCTCCCTCATGTTACTGTGTGAGCTGCGGAGGACAATAGGTGATTATGTTTCTATGTTAAGACAAGGAGAAGAAACAACAGTACAGTATGAGGTCATGGTGCATTTCACTCTGTTCAACACAAGAAAGGAGGGAGTTGTTTGAATCGATCCGTCATACAAGTGAACCGTTCCCACACGTTAACCCATTACGCCTCTTTGTCTTGTTATCTCATGGTTTCGTGAAACTGGAATTTCATGTTCGCCCGAGTGAACCGCCTCCATCATGTGCCTTTGTGTTTATCCGACTCGTCGCGACCATGTGCTCCGATTAGTGGCCGGGGACAGATGTAGAAAATTAAGAATTATATTCGATTCCAAACTAGAATGAAGCTCCACAGAGACGATGCCTCCATTAGAATCCAAGATGCCGCCCCTGATACGACAGTTATGAGAAAAAAATGTCTAGACATTCTTGATCGAGACTTGGATGAGACAGGGCACCAACTTACACATACTCACAGATGTTATTTTAAAAGGGCAGTGTGTAAGATTTCGATCATTTTTGTCACAATATTACAAAAACAATGACATGCTGACATTTTTGAATTCATCTTGTATGAGACCAACATGCATCTCCAAAACATTGGTTACATCAATATATGAATCTACCACTGGATGACTGATGATACAATACATTTCTGTTTGATACATTTTATAGTTTGTGTTGTCGTTTGTGTTTTACTGTTTGAGGTTATGCAAAAAGTACTAAAAACATCATCTCTGCGGATGTCTTAGATAAATCAGACCGACAAAGATCTGTCCATCCAAATGAAATCAAATGGTACAACAAAGCAGTCCACTGTTTAGTTCAACATCTAGGGGGGATCACACATAATGTGTGTGGTTTTGTTCTACACAAATAAAGATTTGTTTGTGCTGCAGATTTGATCCGTTATCATAAGACTGATAAGGATATTAAGTCAATTATCATCTGCCTCGGAATCAAGTTTAGAGTCACATCCAGGATTTCTGCATTTATACACGCGATCGTATCATTTTTGAATAATAGTGATAATTTGAGGGGTTTTTTTTCTTCCCATTTGATCAAAAACCACTTCAAAGCATTTCCCGTGGAAGCTTGGACTCCATTTCATATTAATTTGAAGTGATTATTTATGTATTTTGGCAGATTACTGTGATGAACATTAACGTGCACTTTTTTTTTTTGGTTGGAAGAAGAGTTCAATACGATTAGGGATGAATATGAGTGATGTTAATAACGTAACATCCAGAACACTGTGAAAGCGCAGCTCAGACAAAAGACAGTGCTCAGAATACAGAGCAGAGGATTCAAAAAGCCCAGACTCACGTGTCTCTAACGCTGACAGACGCACAGGATTAGACTGAGGAAGCACTGACGGATGAACTGGTGAACACTGAAGTCTTTGATTTGTGCAAAATGTGAACTAATGCAAGAATCATCTCTGTCAGTAATCAATTAGGGGCGGCAAACATTTCAATCAATACATGTTTTTAATCTGACGACGAGCAGAGGCACTGAAAACATTCAAAAAATGAAGTTTTGTTTGAATTGCACAATGATTGTGTACACGATCAGACTGGGTGTAATGGGATTATATGAAATGAATCCTGGATAGGACTCTGAGTTGTCATGGCAACATACAGTGATCCTATATATCAGCCGCATCTTTGAGAGATTAGATTTACACATATTCCTCCACTATTTTTTGTTGTATCATTTCATTATCGCATCTTATTTTAAATTGTCTTTTGTTTGTGCATTAACTGCGTTATGTGTAACTCTGTAACTGTGTTTGGTCTTTGCTGCTGCATATCTTGGCCAAGACTCCCTTGAAAAAGAGGTTCTTAACCTCAGTGGGATTTCTCCTGGTTAAATAAAGGTTGAATCACAAAAACAAAAATGAAGTAGCAGATTCCCCTCATTATTAATATTTGTACAGTGTTGACATCAAAACTGCTCTCAGAGGAAGTGGATTTAATGCCAAGTATTAGAGAGAACGTAAATGTGAGGCATCGTGAGCCAGAATAATTGTGACGGTGCTCATATTCAGTCGGGTGGGAAACTGTGCGATGACGCAAAATAACGATTAAGATGTGTTCAAACACAACACATTGAAGAGGTGTTACTCTGTGACCAGCAACAAACATATTCATGCTCAGGCACAAATGGCTTTTACACAAATATTGGACCAGGACAAACCTAAACATGACCACAAGGTGGGGTTTTCTAATGCCTCAAAGTTTTGAAGTCATATGTGATGATAACTATCATTATTATAGTTACTGTCATTATAATTATTGGTGGTGGGAATGGTAGTAGAAGTAGTAGCTGCTATTGAAGGAAGAAAAGGGGGAGGGAGTAGAATCAATACTTTATTCAATTATTTCAGTTAATTCAATTCAATGCAAAATAACTGTCCTGTTTGCATTTTGTGGATTTCTCAACTTTGTAAATAAACACATCAAAAATATCAAAGAATCCCGAACTCATTAAATTTGTTTAGCTGATTAGTCTAAAATAACTCATTATGATCTACGATAGCGTTATCTCAAACTCGATATAAAAGAGCAGGCTTATCTCGCTAAATCAACTGTGCTTCATAATTGCATGCACATCACTTGTTAAAGGTACAGTGTGTGAGATTAAAGTCAAGTTATACACTTTTCATTGTTAGCAGAGACACTGTGATTATTTTATAGTGTATAATAGTTGTTTTCATGACTCGGGAATGAGTCCTTAATATTGACATCTGGAGCGGGTCCTCTCTATGGAGGCCGCCATGTTGTTTACAGTAGCCCGGAATGGACACACCGAACATCTATTTAATGATAACTGAAGGCTGCCATAGATTCTCCCACACGACTGGAGAGGAAGGGTGAAGCCTGAAAGGTTTCAAGGTTCCACCTCACCACTAGATGCCACTAAATCCTGCACCTTTAATGTTATGGGCTAATATTGATGACACAGCAGCTGCTGATTCACTCTCAGCGTGCGGCTGACCTCATGAGACACAGAGTGAAGACTCCTGACGTGAAGCATCACTCTCTGTGCACAGAGTTGTTGCCTCTACCCCCCCCCCCCCCCCCCCACACACACACACACACGCACACACACACACACACACATAAATAAACACAACACGGAAAGTTTTCTCCAGCCCCTTTGGAAAAGTGAACCCTCACTCTAATGCTGTGATTCAGACTGACTTTGCAAACAACTTAAGTGTGAAATTTCACAGAGACTCTCAAGAAAGCCTTTTGACACATTAAAAAAGATTAGGAGAGACTATACAAGCCTTGGGGGGGGCAGAGTAAAACTGGTAACTTTGCATTTCAAACCACGAGGGTGGGGGATTTTTTTTTTCTAAGTCAGCTGGGGGAAAACCCTGAAGACGGAGAAGTTCAGACTCCTCTTAGACCTCGGATATTTTCCTCTCAACTTTTCTCCTGTTCCTCATTCAGACAAAGCTGAAGTGTTTCCCGGTCAACTCTCTCGCTCTCTCGCTCTCTCTCTCTAATCTTCCCCTCACTTTCAGTCGTGCAATATCGGCCGCTGCCGTCGCATTCAACAATCTGACAGCCTCGCTTCAGTCACGCAATTGAGGATATCAATCCTCTCCCCAAAATAGTTCCGAGATAAGCCACATTAAAAATGATTAGACAATGTCTCGGCGGACCACGGCGAGACCTCTGGCTGTTTTCAACTATCTCCCCCGTTCACACTTAAACTGTGTTATACACATATACAGAACTTGCCCCCCCCTCCACCCCCCCCCCCTCCACCACCACCCCTCCCTCCCCCCCCCCCCCCCCCGCACCCCCCCCCCCGCCTGCCTCCCCCCCCTCACCCCACCCCCCCCCCCTG
>JAFBJT010110055.1:95466-105851 GCA_016785325.1 Chascanopsetta lugubris | reverse complement strand
CATGACTGCGCTCGACATGACTGCGCTCGACATGACTGCGCTCGACATGACTGCGCTCGACATGACTGCGCTCACCATGACTGCGCTCAACATGACTGCTGACAGCCCCCAGTCAGAGCGCTGACACTGACCAAACATACCTCTCATCAGTACTTTCTTTAAACTGCAGTATTTGACTTTTTCTGTTCATTTAAATATTGATTTATCATTCCGGTCCATCACACACAGAACTTCAGATCCTGGATTTAGCTGTTACACCTTCAGGTGCACAATCAGGAGCCGGAATTGTGGGAGTGGGGGTAGGGCTAGAAGTGGGGGTGGGGGTGGGGGTGGAAGTGGGGGTGGGGGTGGGGCTAGAAGTGGGGGTGGAAGTGGGGGTGGGGGTAGGGCTAGAAGTGGGGGTGGGAGTGGGGGTGGGGGTGTTGACATACAGCAGTAAACGCAAGACATGACCTTCAACTCGCCGTCACGCTGCATCTTCCTCGGAGCACTGATGTTTACAAACCTGCCGCTGAGGCGACTTCCTGTTCACAGGCTGTGACTTCCTCCCGTCACTCCTCCTCTTTTCTTTCAGCAAAAAATACTGATCAATAATTCATTGATCAAAGCCAAATCCAGCCCATGTTGATGAGCACAGCAGTATTATGAAATGGTGGAACAGCGAATAGAGGTTCTCTGGGTTTGACTTGTCACTTCTTAGGATTCAAAAACAATTACATACGACTTTTGTTCCCCTAAAACCAGCCCTTTAACGTGTATTTACATCAGGAGAGGGTCCTACCTATGGGGGCCGCCATGTTTTTACAATAGCCCCGAGTGAATCCGGTTTTGGCCCGTGAGCCGTGTGTTTGACCCCACAGCTCTGAACAGGCTCGGAGGGTCTTACGTTTTAGGGCCCTGGCCCTGGATAAACAGATGATGGACGGGTCTGAACCGGGTCTGAACCGGGTCTGAACCGGGTCTGAACCGGGTCTGAACTCCGTATTATGCTTTTGAGTGGAGCCGGGGCCGACACCGTCATGTGTTGAGAAAGCTCCTGTCTCGTTATTAATATGGATCTGTTCACCGGAGGCTGTGCGCTGCACAAATCAGTCATCTGCTGCCACACATGAAAAATCATTCCAGGAGCCTGACAAACTCTTCCTGCCTGACAAACGGCAGCAGCAGCAGCAGCAGCAGCAGCAGCAGCAGCAGCAGCAGCAGCAGCAGCAGCAGCAGCAGCAGCAGCAGCTCCGTGGGTAAACGGATGATATTTACAAGTAAACAAAAGAAAAACACTGTGCCGAGAGGAGTCGCATTTCATTTGACTCGCAGCCAGGACACCGACTCTGTGAAGCTCAGTCGGATAATCAACTCTGACTCCCTCCCCCTGCAAACACACAGGTGAGAAGTGAAGGGTGCGCGCGCACACACACACACACACACACACACACACACACACACACACACACACACACCGTGACTCCTAATGACGGAGTGTATTATGGATGCTGTGCTTTCCTGCCTCCTGCCCCTGGAGAAAGAGCCGTCATGGTGTTGTTTGTGCCCTGGGACGAGCGCTCGGGGGGCTGCATGTGGGCCGGGTGTGATTTTAATCAAGTGTATTTTTATCTGTGTGTGTTATTAATATGCGCGGCAGAGAGAGGGAGGCAAGAAATGAGCCGGGAGAGAATGAATGAATCAAATTAGAGAGAGGCTGCGGAGGAGCCACGGAACCGTGATTCAATGGTGCATGATACGTGTGTGTGTGTGTGTGTGTGTGTGTGTGTGTGTGTGTGTGTGTGTGTGTGTGTGTGAGTGCGCGCGCGTGGAATGCTTTATGGGTTTATGTGTGAAAAAACAAATAGCAGAGAGATAGTGTGTGTTTTTGTGTGTGTGTGTGTGTGTGTGTGTGTGTGTGAGATTTCATCAACACCATCCACAGAGCTGCGCTCATCCTATAATGTTACAGTCTTTGTTTCAAGCTGCCTCTGTGCATAACTAGATTATATGCAGATTCATATTTTAATTAAATACAAAGCAATTGTTTACACAAATTAGTTTTGTGTTTCAGTAGATTGAGTCACCAGCCGCTAACTTAGCTTAGCATAAAAGCTTGAAACCTATGGGAAGAGACACCAAGCGTTAGGTTCCACTTCAGACCGTCAGCGTGGCAGCTTCCACACAAACATGTTAAAGGTGCAGTGTGAAAGATTTCTGTCGATAAAAAACATTATAAAACAATAACATACTGACATTTTCATGATCACCTCAATGTACTTTTGTTCCCATGACCCTTAAATGAGCCCTTTAATGTATATTTACATGAGGAGTGGCTCCTCTCTATGGGGGCGGCCATGTTTTTACAGTAGCCCAGAGTGGACGCAGAGAGTGAGGTGATGATACAACATGACACTTCACCTCTGGAGGTCACCACATCTCACACACTGCACCTTTAAATGTTGCATTCCAGCACAGCAGTGACTCTGCTGCAGAGCCTGAGCAGCAGCAGCAGCAGCAGCAGCAGCAGCAGCAGCAGCAGCAGCAGCAGCAGCAGCAGCAGCACATCAGGGCTAATAATGAAGAACATTATCCTGAATTATCCTGCTCCCTGAAACCAGGCTGAGGCTCCGGCCCGAGCCAGTTCACGTCTGCAGACGAAGGTCTGGCGGAGCTCGGCCCGGCTGTCAGCCGGCTGCCGTCCAATCAAACGGCTGCGTCGCGCTGCCGTCAGCGGAATCGGCCCTCGATCCCCCGACTCAGCTCTTCAGGAGCGAGACGCCGCTTCAGTTTACTGATGCCTCTTACAATTTACTCTGAACCTTTCCCTCCACTGTGACACTGAGAACCCACTCTGACGGTGTTAAAGGTGCAGTGTGTGAGATGTGGTGAAGTCACCTCACCCTCACTCTTCTGAACTTGAGGAGAACCTGTGCTCGACTTCAGATGGAGAACTCAAATAAGTGTGTCCGCTCTGGGCTACAGTAAAAACATGGCGGCCCCCGTAGAGAGGAGCCACTCCTCATGTAAATATACATAAATATGGACTCATCTAAAGGCAATAGATTACAGATAAAACAATGAAGAGATTATAAATTCATGAAAATGACAGGATATCATTGTTTTGTCATATTTTTGAGACAGAAATGTCCAAAATCTTACACACTGGCCCTTTAAGAACTGATCTCATCACACCAGTATCGATCAATACTCCGACTGCACAGTCACCCTGAGGAACACACAGAGGCTCCTCACGCTCTCTCCACTGGTAAAGAGGTAAAGTAGCGCTGGAGGCATTAAAGGTGCAGTGTGTAAGATTTCATCATTTTTGTCACTTTCGTTATTATGAATTCATAATCCTTTAAATTTGATATTTTTTTCATTAACCATTAATGAGCCCATTAAGGTACATTCACATGTACCGCCATGTTTGTACAGTGTCCCAGAGTTAAAGCATTAAACATGTTCTGAGTTTTAATCAGCACGACAGCTTCTCCAAATCCTACACACTGCACCTTTAAAGGAGCATTCGGCTGCAGGTTGGGCTCAGCGCAGCCTCATCCCGCCGTTTGCATAACGAAGCGGCGTCCGACTGAGATCTGACCAGCGTGTGGAAACAGAGACTCCGCCCCTTTACTCGTGTTTTGGCGCTAAACGCCTTTCCACCTGATTTCCCGCTCTGGCGCCGCTGCCGGCGAGCGAGGAGGACGCGGCGATGCTCGTTAAACATTTGCTACATGCCGATGTTTTTTTCATCAGGGGAGGAGGAAGCTGAGGGGGGCTGAACGCTTGTAACACATTGTGCTCATTACCCTCCGGTAGTTTGAATCCCGCTCACAGAGCAAAGCGGGCAGGGCAGTAATCAACAACCCGGAGCTGGAGCTCGGCTTTCCCTTCATCAGGCAGCAGCAGGTCACATGTGCTGCTCATCAGCTCCAACACCTTTAACAACCCGCTTCCTTTGTAACGCAAAGGCGCCGAGTGAACGATTCCATTTTCTCACTTCTAAAAATATTACAAAACCATCACATTCTGATGTTTCCATGAATTTCTTTTCACCTAAATGTTGTTTTTTTCTTCTTTTCCCTTAAATGAGTCCATCAATGGATTTTTACCGGGGCGGCCATGTTGTTACAGTGGCCCAGAGTGGACATACCAAACATCTTAGAGTTTTAACGAGTGAAGTGGAGCGCAGGTTCTCCTCATGTTGAGAAGAGTGATGTTGTGATGACACATCATGTGACTTCACCCTGAAGGTGCTGAACCTTTCAGCTTCACTCTTGACAGATGTTAATCTATGAATGGGTGAATGAACTGGGCCTGTGACACATTCAATAATGGAGATGTAATGAACGAGTGAGGGGCTGAGTCAGTCAACGCTCGGTCCGTCTCTCTTCCTCTCAATCAGCTGATAAACCCCATGAATCCGTCAGTTTTACCAGATCAGTCATTCGTCCACAAAGTCAAAGCCAAATGTTTGTATGTTTACGAAATGTTTCATGCGCAGCTGAATTCCACCTTTGAATCCTAAAAGCTTCGTACACGGACGCTAATGATGCTGTGAACCTCTGTGACCTGTGCTCGCGTCCTGAAGCACTTTATTGACGTCCGTGGAACTGGCAGCAGCGTCCGATCACTCCCTCTCTCTCTGAGATCAGAGTGTAGGTATCCGTGACAACGCACTTCGATGGCTCGGCTCTTATATGCCGACTAAGAGTTCTTTCTGTGATGATGATTGCGACCTCTCCTCAACAGGAGTGTCTCGGTCTTGTGGGACGCCACAGGGATCTATTCTGGGCCTCTCTCTCTTCTCGTGCAGACGCCGTCTGTCGTATCGCGGTTCCGCAGATGATTTATAGTTCTGAGTTCCAGTGAAAGTCGAATAAAAGCGTTGCAGTCGAATCTGTTAAATTGTTTAAGTGACATTAAGGAATGGCGGCCGCCACATTTTCTAAATGAGAGCGATGGCGAGCGCATCCTGCCTGGAACTCTCGGGTCTTCGAGACCTGGAGTCATGATTCAAAGGGTTTGTAAAGAATGTTGACTCTTGACAGCAGCTTCAAGTTCCACAAACAAACAAACCTGGCAATTAAAACTAGATTCTTCCGCCTTCGCCTCCTCGCAAAGGTTAAGACATTTCTTAGTCGTCAAGATCTTGAAAAGGTCATTCGTCACTGTCTATCTTTGTATAATTACATTTTTATCTTAACAATCACATGATTATAATGAGCCAGATGTAAGATCTTTATTCTGTCTGGGATATTTTTTCTAAATGTCAGTTTGTGGTAAAATGCCCCTTTGACCCCTATTGAAAGCCCTGAAGTTGCAGTACCACCGTTTGGCCACCACAGCTTTGAGCCAGAGTTGGAATCGTGGGTGTCGTCGGTTTGTTTCCTGATTTGAAAACGGCGGCCGAGCGGCTCGTTACGCCGCAGGCTGTCAACCTTTATCCAACAGACAGAGTGAGGGAAAGGAAACAGGCCGAGGACAGAGTTTTCTTTTTCTGTTGTTGTCACAAAGTTCTTGGCTCGCGGTTTCCGTGGAGACTCCCGACTCGCGCTGTGCCCGAGTGGCAGCTCCGTTTTCAGGCTTCAGGAATCCTCATCTCATCCTGAACCAAAGCGAGCAGAAGAGATATGATCACGAGGGGACGAGGTAAAATAATATTTGAGCTGCTCGACTGCCCCTCAATATTTGTCTTCTTCCTCAAATGATATAACGCTTTCTAATTTGAAGCTGCCGGCCACTAAGTGCACTTCCTGCCATCGCCCTGAAGCCTGCAGACAGTGGCTGCAGGTTATTCCTGCGGAATGACAGACGAGTCTCTCTGTGCGACAGGCCATTACCTGCACAGAGCAGCTGGCTAATGAAACAGGCGGGAGGACGGGGGAGACGACAGTGTGCTATTAACAAATCAAACAGATGCCGTTTGCGCGGAGCCTCCGGAATCGAACAGCGGGACCGAGTGTGAGAGGAGACCTTCGGCCACGGTGTGTGTGTAAAGGTGGACGTGACGTCACCCGTTGGTTTCTGCAGAGCGGATTTGAAGCAGGTTGCGGGCAGGTCCCTCGTCGCCATCTTGCCGAATTGTAACTCCTCCTACTTCCTGGTTCATTCAAAATCGGGCAAAGAGGCGGAGCTCACACACAGAGCTGTTACGGCGCCATCGCCTCTCCCGCGGTACGTGGCAAGTGGACCGAGCCGTCAGTCCAGAGGCCACGCCCACAAATATGCACAATTTCAAACATCAATAAAATAAGAATAAGCGAGTTGGAAAAAATATCGCCCCCGAATGGTCGTCATGGGAACAACGTGACTGATTGAGACCGAAACCTCTGGAGATTTGCTCCCTTTTGGAGTCGGCCCCCAGTGGTCACCCTGTGAACTGCAGGTTTTTTAACTTCCAATTGTGCTTCATCCGTCGATGTAAATTCAAATGCATATACAATATTTGTAACGTAAATAAATAATAGTTTTATAAATAATAATCAAATATGAGGACAGTTATTTCGGGCAGTCATTCCATTCAGTAACACAATGAAACCCCCAGGCTGACGTTTACAGAATCATAGAAAACACAGCGCCGCTGCCGTAAAGGCTGACACGCCATTTATATTCTGCACCGATCCAGTTTAGATCCTGGGGTATTTTTCTTTCCTAATCTGCTCATCATCATCCAACACCTCCACCCGAGATCAGCAGTCTGTTCATCCACCTCTAACCCACTCGTCCTTTAAGGGCCCGGCTTCATCATTCACTGGCAGGTTCTGGGCTGATCCATACAACTATGTTTTGCATGCTGATGTGGGCCGAGCCGTGCCTGAATGGCAGCAATCAGAGGCGGCCATCTTTAATCAGGGCGCATTCTCTCCCAGTCTTTGTGGCATTTGTAAGAATCGGAGGATTGTGGTCGGTGCTCGTCATTGGTTGGACGGAGCAGTGGAGCTTTAACCCTCAGGCGGCACTTTAATGTGCGAGCCGATCGGTCGTTAAAGGTGCAGTGTGTAAGAAGACATCATCCATCCATCATCCATCATCCATCCATCCATCATCCATCCATCCCTCCGCCCGTCAGTGACTCCTCCCTCCTCCTCCTCGTCTGTTTTGTCTCTCGCTCATTTTAAGCCTCCCCCTCGACTCCCTCTCTCACTTCCTTCCACACGGTGGTTGGTTTCGTACCCGACACACTTTACTGGAAAAGGCGGCTTTTGATAACGTCCTTCCAGGTGAGACGAGCAGCTCCCGGAAACAAGGTTCTGGGACTTCCCCCTGGGGGCGGAGCCGGGGGTCCGCTGGGACCCCATCAATAGACAAGCGAGCAAAGAAGCTGGTGAATTTCAATGTTTGACTTCCTTTGAAATGATCCCACGTGGGAGAAGAGGCTAACGATGACGGCTCCCGAGCAGCGTGACGGATGGAGAGCCCGGTGAAAACATCCTCACGCACTCGACGGAGCCGCTCGCTCGCTGGGAGCGAAAAAGATCGAGCCAAAATATTCTGCTGCAAACTTGGGTTTTGGTCTCAACCGGTGAGATAATGTGTTTTTGAATGAGCCAGGAAGTGGGCGGAGTTAGGATTCGTCAAGATGGAGACAAGGGACACGCCCACAACTTTCCCCAAAACCACTCCCCTGAAACCACTTTTCATAAACTGTCCGTGAACAGTCGAGACCGACCAGATGAGAATCAGAGCTCGGATCCAGACAGAACCGGATCAGGACAAACTCTGGACCCAACCCTCCGCCGGCCGGATTTGGCCCGCGGGCCGTATGTTTGACTCCCGGACACACGGCGCCACTTCAACTACCGATAAAAGTTGGACTCATCGACTCAAGTCCCTGAACGGAACCACGCGACGGGACGGAACATCTCACCTCCTCGAACAGCTCCAGACTGTACGTGTTGTCGTCATCCGCGAAGAAAACCACGCCGCTGTCCCGGCGGCTCCGGTGCTGCCGGAGCCACGCGAGCGCCACGTTCCTCTGCTCCGTGGCCCGCGGCATCCCCACGCGCTTAAAGCGGCGCGGCGTGAACACGTGCAGGTGCGTGTACGGGACCCCGCAGCGGGCCAGGAAGCGGGCCACCAGCTCCGTGCGCCCCGTGGAGTCCTCCACCACGATCCAGTGGAAGCGGGGCACCTGGCGGAAGGCGTGCGCGAGCCGGGTCAGCTCCGCCTTCTGCACCGGCCGCGTGTAGGTGGGGGTGATGGCGTAGATGACCGGCACCGCCGACTGGTTCCGGGGGGCGCCGGCGCCCGGCGCGCCGGTGCGGGCGGCGCGCGGCGCCCGGCCGGCGCGCGCCGCCGCCGGAGCCCGGATGCTTCTCTTGGTGTCGATGTCGATCATGATGATGACGATGAGGACCCACGGCAGCAGGATGAAGAAGCGGCTGAACAGCACCGATTTCATGGTGAAGTGAGCGTGCGCCGCTCGCTCCGGGTCAGACCCCGACACAGCAACTCCAACATGCGCCTCCGCTCAATCCAGGCACCGGAGGATGCGAACCTATGTCCATCCCGAAGTGATCCGAGCCCCCAAGCCTGCGCCGTCCCGCCGGGACCGCGTCCCCGTCCCCGTCCTCCCGCGCTCCTCGCTCGGACGGGACTCCTCGCTCCTCCCCGCGCAGCCTTCACTTACAAATCCCCCTCGTCCGCGAATCCCACCGCCTGCTCCCGGTGGTCGAGTCCCGGGCGGAAGTTGCCCGTCCCCCCGCGCAGAGAGCGCTGAGAAGCCGCCGGCCGAGGTGCAGCGCCGCGCCGCCCCGCAGAGGAGCGAGCATCACTGGGAGGAAGAGAGACGGAGCTCCGGCTCACTGCGAGGATGGTATGGGAGGGGGAGGAGGGGGAGGAGGGGGAGGAGCAGGGGAGAGAGAGAGAGAGAGAGAGACAGAGAGAGAGAGGGGGGGGGGCTGTTATGTCGCGCGCTGGGGGTCCGCTGAGGATTGAGAGGCAGCTGATGGAGGAGAACAAACAGAGATGGAGCCGAGGCTGAACCCGTGTTGTTGTTGTTGTTGTTGTTGTTGTTGTTGTTGTTGTTGTTGTTGTTGTTTGATTCATCGAGAGCAACAATACGTCATCTTAAAAAATGTCAGTCATTCCCCGCTGGCGGGTCGCGACCCCATACTGTCCAGTTTTCAGTGGGACAACACACACACAAAAAACAACAACCCAAGTTTAATGAGAAACGGAAATGACCAGCAGGGGGCGACGCTACAGAGGGAAATGTCCACTCATACGTTCAATGAGCTGCATTTCAGTTAAAGGTGCAGTATGTAACATTTTTGTCACTTCTAAAAACATTACGAAACAACGACTTACTGAGATTTTCATGGATTATAATCACCTTAAAGTTTTAATTTATTCCTTTCCCTTCCCTGTATGTTCACATGAGGGGTGGCTCCGCCCCTCGGGGGTCAAAGTGTCGACCACAGTCGAACATGTGACTGGGATGTTTCCATGTTGCCAAACCGGCGGATTCAGTTGAATCCGGCGCCGGATCCGACCGATATGAAGCCCGTCACTCCCCCAGATGACGAGCGCTGGGGTGAAAATGGGCGTTGACCACGAGACTGGACTCAATTTATCCCGAGTGAAGTGTCAACGTGGAGAAGAGGCTCAACATGTTGGTGACAACCAAACGATTTCACATCCTAAAGTCCACGTTCAGAACAGTCTGTATTCTGGTGACGGTCTTTGATCCCCGGCGCTGGTTCTTTGAGGCGGCAGTGGATCAGTGGGTCAGTGGATCAGTGGGTCAGTGGTCGGAGCCGTCACTGCTTCTAATAGAGTCGCTTCTCAGCAAACCAACGGCCAAATGTAAACACACTCGTCACTGAGAGAGAGAGAGAGAGAGAGAGAGAGAGAGAGAGAGAGAGAGAGAGAGAGCGGAACTTCTCTGCACTCGATAGTTATTGAGTTTTACATTGTCTTCAAAGAAAATGGCCGTCGGAGGCTGAATCAATCTCACGCTCACTGATTTGGGTGAAAACCGAGTGATGGGCAGAGTCGATGATCAATCACTGAAGAGACTGATGTGATGATAACAAACGCTTCACACGCTGGATTCCGCCCTCAAACCTTTGCGCTTTATCAGCCTTGATTGCGACTTCATCTCCGTGTTCGCTCGCGAGGAGCTTCAGGGAAATCAGGCGGCGGGAGAAATGAAATGACATCGTCAACCAGATGAGTTTCATTAAAACTGCTTTGGATTTTATGACAAGGTGCAGAGACGAGGAAGGTTTATTTAATCCAGAACCTTCAAAACAAGAGTTTTACTTATATTCTAATGAGAAGAATTCATATAAAACAGCTGTCTTTTTTTGAGTTAGAGTGAGAAATCGTAGCCAATTGATTGACAGCTCTCTCTCTCTCTCTCTCTCTCTCTCTCTCTCTCTCTCTCTCTCTCTCTC
>JAFBJT010110055.1:12117-94733 GCA_016785325.1 Chascanopsetta lugubris | reverse complement strand
CCCTCCCCTCAACCCACACACACACACACACACGCACACACACACACACACACACATACACTTACACACACGCTCACACACACACAGATCTTCCACACCATTAATCTTTCTCTTCTCACTGTCGTCTCCAGAAAGTGATTATGGAGACTTAATTATATGTGAGTTGTTTCTCTATAGATTGTAATCTGGAAGAGAAATGATCACATGTATGAAATGCACAATAGATGAAGTATGGGTTTTCACCCGGGACACTATGGGCATGGCAGTTGCTGCAGAGTGTATATCTCTGATTATCACTCTCCTTCCAACATGCAGATATCTGAATGACACTCCGGCCGATTAGCTGTGTCAAAGGGCTCCACAGTGAATGAGAGTGAATGAGAGTGTGACTCGGAGCACAGAGGTAAGTTGCAGGCTCATTGACTCAATGACTCATTGGTTGTAGAGAAGTTTGCAGACCAAACCAAACCAAAGTGATCGTCTTATAGCCAAAGACTGTATATAAAGACGGGCGTAGTGTCCGTGACGTCATCTGCTGGTTTCTGCAGAGTGCGTTTGAAGCGAATTGTGGACGAGTCCCTTGTCGCCATCTTGTCGAATCCTGACTCCTCCTCGTTCCCGGTTCATTCACAGACCGGGTCAAGAGGCGGAACACACACAGAGCTGCGGGTGGGCCCATGGTGCCGCTGCCGACTCGGCCCAGCTGTCAGTAAAGAGTCAAGTCGGCCACAGTGACTGGGGTTTGCTCCCTTTTGGAGTCGGCCCCCAGTGGTCACCCTATGAACTGCAGGTTTTTTCACGTCACTGTTGTGCCTCATCCGTCTGCACCGGAGTTTACCCCTCGCTTACAGCACACTGAGAACAATTTTATCATTAATATCTTGACACTTTATTCAAAATGCTGTATTGTAAACTCAAAATGAGAACCGGACAAGATGCATCGTAACCATGACTACTTTCTCTGAACAATATAATAAATGTTAAGGCATTTACTGCTGCCGCTGCTGCTGCTGCTGCTGCTGCTGCTGCTGCTGCTGGCAGAGACGTTAATGAATGATTTAGGGGGCACTTGTGAACCTCCTCATGGCTGTCAAGTAGTTCGGGAGCCAAGAGGTGCACCAACTCATTAAGAAACAGTCGTCGTTAGAAGGCTGAAATTTCGAACAAGTTGGACGTTTTGCCAATCTTACAAAGTCTCCGCTCCCTCAACTCAATGTAGGAGGAGAAATGTAGGAGATTTCGCATCGACGCCACGCGATTGCTGAACGCTCAAATCGTTCATTAGTACAAAACAGCGCCGGCGTGGGAGGGTGTTTTGGAACAACACTAATTAACAGTCATTAAAGGTAAAAATTGAAAGTCTCAAAGTCTCAAAATGGAGATTTGGAATCCCTGCTCGTCCTGCTACTTTCTCCCTTTTTTTTTTCTATTTTTTTTTTTTTGATAGACACGGTGACAGACATCCACTAATTGCATTGTACGGATGAGGGGCCTATTGTTACAAAATGTGTGTAACCTCGAGAGAGACAAGTGATATTTTGATTGTTGTTAGCAAGGGGTGATGAAGTGTCCTCTCATCAGCGCTTGGACGCGCGACATACAACAATGCAGTCACGTCCCCAGCTCTCTTGTAGACACGGGAAAGGGACTTTACACACAACAACTCATGCGAGACACACAGAATCCCCACCGGTTAGCCGGTTGTTACGAAGAACTGTCTCTTTCCTTCAGCGCAGACAAAAGCTGGTGACATGTTCATTAAGTAACAGGGATCCCATTACTGCACTCTGCAGCCCCCCCGTCACAATGCTCACAAATAATTAGTAATACACGCAGCCCCAGGAATGCTAATTGTGGCTCTGCTCCCTTCCATCACCTCCCGTTTCTTTCCGCGCAGTTTCTCACATCCTCCTCCCGTTTTCCCGCTCGTTTGTTTCCCTGCAGGTGGCGCCGTGTGCCACTTTTACACTGTCAAAGTTGCCACGGAAGGCCTTCGCATTCCAGTTTTAATTCCCCTGCTGAGAAATGATGAGCTCTTAATGGGGGCGGAGAGACAGACGGGGTCCGAGACAAAGGGGAAACGCAAAGGTGCCCACGACGGACTGAAGAATCCAGATGTGTGAAGGAACAATCGTGCTCGCCGCATGATCCTTTGATGGCTGCGCGTTCAGTGGAACGGGTCAGCATGATGAGTATGCCGTACTCCTGTGTCTGAGGTAATAGTGAAAGGAGGACATTTGGCAAATAAAGGCTGGAGCCAGGCCCAGCTGATACCGGATGGGTGGCTTCGAGATCCATCATAAATGGCCAGCAGGTGGCGATGCTGGAGTAGGAAATATTCCTTTTTTTACACTCAATTCGTTGCATTTTTATGAAAATACAAAAAGTGCATCACAGGGACACAAGGTAAATGACGCGTATGTACGTGCTCCCAATATAAGATGTATGACATTTATGAAAACAAACCTCGCAGATTCTCTTCTATCTATGAAATGGCAACAGCGTGATACCATTACAGGGCATCATCGCCACCTACTGTTGAGGAGTGTGAATAGACGGCACTCTGATGCTTTAAAAATCCTCTTCTAAATAAAAGCACGCGATCTTTTCCTTTATCTTCCTTTTTTACTTCGTCAAAGGACCGTGACCCCTTGAAAACCAGCCCACCTAAAAAGTGGGACCCAACAGTTGAGAATCGCTGCGCAAAACCACCATTTTTCTTAAGTTATCACAAATGTCCATATTTGTTGTACATACTCTTTTTCCTTCCAAGTAAATTGTTGATGAGTGACTACAAATTAATTTGCAGCACAGAGATCAATACATCACTTTTTTTGTGGTGTTGGGGGAATGATGTTGGTTTCTGCTCTGTCCTTCAAAACTTCAGACCAGGCTTCAGCAGTCGGATAAGGAAGCCTTATCGTTCAAGGAAAATGTTCCAGTATTACTTGTTATTATTCAAAATTTGCATATTTCTAAATGTTTGTGTCAGCGGCCAAATGTGAGGATGTGGAGGTCTTGGTGTAAAAGGCTCGTCGAACATCAGACTTATGTGCGAGAAGTAAATACCATCGCCACTCATGCACAAGTCGAAATCCTGCTCCCCACTAATGAAATATGCCAAACCTCCAAACACTACACCTCATTATTGTGGAGGCCTGCTGCTTTGTGATTTGTATAACCTGTAAAGCACATGTGAAACGTGCAAAATGGAAGAACTATTTCCCGGCTTAATCCTGAAGTACAACAGCAGCTTTTACACAGCGGGGGAGGGTCAAACTTGATTAATCTGCCTCTGCAACATGTGGTTTCGTCAAATCATTTTATACCACAATCGCACGCGCACAGTGAGGGGCTGCAAGTAATTTCAGGAAAAGGTTGACAGCTGTGAAGGCACTTCAGTTAATTCACTAAGACCAGACTATCAGGCCCCTGTGTGCGTCGGCTAGCTGACAGTGTGGATCAACCCTCAGAGCTGGTGCGTCAGATGATGCTCTGCCTCTAGAACTAATCTTTCCATGTTCCCTTTCCAACTCGTCACATCTTGCTTCTTAGATTTCCAACAGCCATTACAAAGAAGAGAGTTATTTACTCAAGGCTGGATAAACATCAAATTCATTCCGTGCGATTCCATGGAAACTGCTTGCGTTGGCGCCATACCAACATCTGACTAATTAGACAGAAAGGTGTGTTCATTCCTCTCGCCTGTTATGGGAAGCTGTGGCCAGTCGAGTATATTTGTCAGCTGATTAAAAAAAAAAAACAATGTCTATAAAAACTCTTGTATGTCATGTGACATCAAAGACATGGATGATGTTATTGTTGATTTTGATGGTTTACATAAAAACAAGTGAGGTATGCATCATGAAACTGAATTAGCAGTGTATTATCAATGGCAATGTGATCTAAAGTAAATCACCTTCATTATTTGAGATTTTACATAATTGATTTTTTTGATGTATGTTATGATTATTATTATTTTGTATCTATTTATTTTTATGATGATGATAATGAGGACCTGGTCCTCTATGGACGCAGCCTTGGTGTACCACCTGGTTTCTCCCAGAGGCCCAAAATAGACAAACACCTTTTGATTCTGGCATCAATAATAATTGATGCCAGACAAAGGTTTCTTTACATTCTTGGAAAGGATGTTTGAAATGGGATCAGTGAGACTGAACCATGACCAGAGGCTAGGTTTGGTGACATCTAGAGGAGGAGGCCAGAGGCGCTGCGTCATTGCTTGAAGTGGCCCTCGTCCGTCTGTCTGGGGACTGTGTGTCTGATCATTACAACCTCTCGTACCTGCGGCGGATACGCTGCTGTCAGACGTGCAGTCACTCGCACCCGGGGTGAGCTGCGGCCCGGACGGCGCGAGGTGATACCGAAACACAAGGGGCTCGGTCCACAGCTGTGTCAAACCCCCTCAACAGTTGGAGCCCGACCCGCCAGACCAGACCCCCCCCCCCCCCCCCCCCCCCCCCCCCCCCCCCCCCCCCCCCCCCCCCCCCCCCCCCCCCCCCCCCCCCCATCCCCCCCATCTCCCCCACCCCCTCACACTCTCTCCCTCTCACCTCCGTGTGAGAGCTGTTAATGTATGTGTTACTGTAACCCACATGAGTAGCACCATCCATAGGTGCCGCGGTCAATACCTGTCAGGGAGCGTGTTTCATTGCCCACACATTCTCATATCACATCTGTGTTTGTCACTCCTCCCCATGCCCTTTGCTTACAGAGAGGCCCGGCCAGTGCGTGAGACAACAGTGTCCCCTACAGGCCGAGGAGGGAGCTACGCCCCCACCCCCACCCCCCACCCCCGCCGCGGCTATTCGATTGCAATGGGGTGAGGTGAGAAGGCATTTCTTAAACATCATTCATTTCTTCATCTGAACTTAACACTTGACATGCATAATGTATGGGTCCCGGCGACGAACGACGATTCGGGGGAGACGGATGCAAGGCAAATAGAGTCGTTCTTGTTCGAAAGAAGAAGAAAGAGAGAGAGACAGGGCTGGTGAATAATTCTATTATTTTTTTTTTTTTTTTTATGTTGCAACTCTCATTACTGTAATTACGCAGCAATTGTTCTTTGACAGGGACGGGGAAACGTAAAATTACGATTTAGGCAGTGAAATTGTCATTCGTAGCAGTAATTGACACTAATAAAATGATTCTCCCCCCCCTCCTTTTCCTAGTGGATCATATGCTAATCAAAATGTGAAGTATCAAAGATGACACTAACAGGCGTGATAAGCTACTAATGAAAGAGGGGAGGCGAGTGGGACAGTAATAGACGCACTGCCGCTAATATGTTCCTGTTCATTAGAGCATGCAAACTGGACCCTCCTCCCGTCTCGTCCGTTTGCGCTGAGTGACAGCTCCGACAGGCTTCCCCCATCAAAGGGAAACTTTTGACCGCACCCTTACACGAGGCGTTAATGTTTCACAGCACCAATAAGCAAGTTATTAGCCTCCTAAATAAATGGATCAGCGGCCCACCACTATTGGAGCGGGCGGCATAAGCCGCCTCTTGATTCTCTATTCAAAAATAGATTACACTGTCTACCGACACGCCGGCATTTTGATGACTTTTTTTTTTTTTTTTTTGTGGGACGTCGTCGTCGTCGTCTCCGTCTCCGTCTCCGCTGCCTCTCACCACGTCGGATGGCTGACTCACACAGAGTCGAGTTGATATGACAGACTTTGATCTCTCCCACTCTCTTTCTCCCTTTTGCTATTCCCCCAGCGGACCTCTGCGTATGTCGACCCACATCCAACCTGAAAAAGCAGAACGAAGATCCATGAAATGAGATGCCAAATACTAGGCGCTCCTTGTGACATAGCAAAAATAAATAAATAAATATGGAAAAAGGGGAAGAAGAAAAAAGAGGTTTGATGGGGAAAGAACAAAAAAGAAGCAGAGAGAGAGAGAGAGAGAGACGCAGGCCGGAGTTGAGAGCGTAATGAGCGGTTCGGTTCACTGCTGATGGCCGTATTAATCTTACTTCAATAAAATCAGCCGCAGGTATTCTCAGTGGGACAGCGCCGAATGGAGTTTAGGCCCCATATAGCACCCTGGAGGTGGTTTACCCCCTCGCAGAAAGAGAGTGAGGAGGGGGGGGGGGGTGGAGGGAGGAGGGGGGGGGGGGGGGGGGGGGGGGGGGGGGGAGATTCAGAAAGTAGCACTTGTGAGAGGAATGGGCTGCAGGCAGACCGAGGGGAGGCCTGCAGGCGATTTATCCGAATAACCTGCACTGGTGCGGGGAGAGTCGGCGGGAGCAGTGGTTTTTTTACCATTAGGACTTCAGCGACCTGGAGAGTGCAGGGGGTGGGTGGGGGGGTAGGTGGGGTGGGGGGTGGGGGGATGTGTGGAACTCGCCAGGATGATGATGCTAACTCTGAATTCCCTCATTACCTCTGAGCCTGAGCGGCGGGCAGGAGTCCAAGTCACACAGGGTTGTGTGTGTGTGTGTGTGGGGGGGGGGGGGGGGGGGGGGGGGGGGAGCAGACTGTTGATCACAAGGATCTATGGAATGAAGTAAGACCATTAATGTTGGCCTGTTGGGACAGTAAGATACGGCGTTTAATGGCGCGACACATGTTTTATTCCTGCTTTCAGCGAGATGATGAAACATTCAGACTCGGACTTGACTTCACGTGATTTCGTGGCCCGATGAGCTGATGTTATATAAGTACAAGATAATTGAGTTGATTCAAATTGAGTGTCTCTGTTCGCCATCACACCCCCATGTTACGTGGAGCCCTGCTCCTACCGTCACCATGCATGTCAGCATCAGTGCCTCCGGTCCCACGAGGTTCCGCAGTGGTGCAGCGCCTCATGCTGCACGTGTGCGGATCGTGAATCAAAGATGCCACATCCTCGCCCCGCCTCCTAATTGGTGCCGGGCAAAAATAGCACGTTTGAACTCCCTCCAACTTCTGTCGGCCCAGGGCCGCGGCAAATATATAAAAGGGAAATGCACGCATGACATTTGAGTCATGTCAATGATAATAAAACAACCTATTTAAAGAGTTATTATTTATATATGGCTGGTTATTACAGCATCGTTTCCTTCAAACTGTGACATCTTTTGAGAGTCGCTTGGGGAACCGAACGACACGTAACACACAAAAGAGTTGCGACTGGAGCGCACGAACTCTGCCAAAGAATGCGCGGAGAACAAAGGCGTTTCTTATTCTCCGCTCCTGACGTTGTTGTGCGACACTCGCTGGGTTCTGCAGAACGCATACCAAAGCTAATTATTAACTGCACTCAGACACCTGTGGATCATCGCATGACGGTGGAATTCATTTAAAGACCTGTTCAAAGTTTGACGAGATTGCTCGGAGGTGAGTTCACCCACTGCTCGGAGGGAAAATGAGTTCGTCCTAAACAGTGATCGGCGCGTTGCACATGATGCAAATAATCTAATTTGCGCGACGTCATCTTTTTTTTCAGTCTTTTCAGGGCCATGGGCACTCATATAGTGCGTGTGTGTGTATATGTATGTATATATATATATATTTATATATGTCTTGTTTTGCTCCACCAGTTCCCTGCGCCTTGGAAAAAGAGGAAGAAACAAATTCTCCCAGGTCCTCTTACCTGAACTGTCAGCAGCTCATTCATCATGAAGAAATAAGGAAAACAAATGTTGTGCTACATAATAACACGGGGGAAAATTCCTCTAAAGGTTAAACGCTATTTTAAGCAAACCAAGAATGACTTAAAGCAATTTTATGTGGCCTCTGTGGGATTTTTAGCAGGTCTGGATCATGTGCCTGTGTGTATCTATGTATATATATATATATATATATATATATATATATATATAATATATATATATGTCCGCTCACAAGTGTGTCCTACCTTGGAAAAGTGCAAAGGAGTAGTGCCAGGGGGAAATACAAAAGTTGTTTGGTGTGTGTTTGTGTGTCACTGTGTGTGTGTCTTGTGTGTGGGTGTGCATTATTCAAATACTCACCTGATATGAGCCCGAGCAGGTAGCCAATTGGAGCATGATAAGGAAGTTAGAATAAAACAGCTATTGTGGCCGGGCAGCACCTTGTGTGTGCCTGCATACCTTCATCTGTTCATTCAAATATTTAGGGAGCGAGAGGACGCGGCTCATCTCACTGTAAACACACTGGTGCTGTGGAGAGAAGTGGAATCCACAGACACTGGATTGATCTCCGTTCAGCTGAGAGTGGATCTACGCTGAGTGTCCTCCCGTCGGGCCTGGTCGGACATCGATCTACTGCTCTGGTAGGTTGTTACACTGGTGCGGCAACAGCAAGACACACACACACACACACAGGAATAATGACACAATCAAACACACATGTGCTCTAATAGGCTCAGCATTGCGACTTATTTCTGGAATAAAACAGGTGGCTTTCATTGTCCTGGCCTGTTTCTGTGCATATGTGGAAAATCTGTTTTTGTTTGTTTTTTTGTTTGTTTGTTTGTTTTTTCATTATGAAAAAGTCAGACTTTAGGCCTCAAGCCGTTCTGCAATCACAACAATTGTCAAAAATAGAAGAACCGAAAAATCAGTGTGGACCACTGTGCTGAACAGCATCGTGTTGCAGATGTTGTTGAGACATTTGCTCAAATGTATTTGTTTATTATTTATTATTAATATATTATTAATTATATATAATTATAATACTCATTTATTTATTTTAGATTCCTAAAAGTATTTTTTCGAGATTCCTAAAAATATTTTTTCGAAACATTATCTTCCTCATATATATATATATATATATATATATATATATATATATATATGTATAATGCTGCAGCTCCTTATTCCACAGGTGCCTCAGAAATATACTGCATTTGCCAATAAGGCATCAATATCACTTAGGGGAAGGGGTAGCAGGGGTATCAAACTCATTTTCACCGAGGGTTGCAAGGGGCCATTTTTAATGGTTGGACTAAATCTAATTGCTACTTAACATATTGTAAAGTAACTGTCTTCATATCTGACTATTATTTATTCAAGTTACAAATACTGTAAATGCATTATACATGAGAAAATGTAAACACACTGAATGTATTGTTACACATAAAAAGTGGCATGTGAAATTCACCAGAGGTCATGGGCGATGTCTGCTTTGGACTTTTATACTTCTACACAATCATGTGCCTGTGAGCCCTCGCAGGCCACATAAAATGATCTTTCGGGCCATATTTGGCCCGCGGGCCACAAGTCTGACACATGTGAATTATAGGTTCATGGCAACAATGAATTCAGACAGAACCACCCTCTCCGATGACATCGTGAGGCTGGAAATGAAATTATAGACTTCATTCAGTGCCTGTGTGACCATAAGCACCAATCATCTCCTTATGTCATCGTAAAACGATGCAGCAGGGTGAATTTCGCCACCGTGACTCAGCGAACAGAATATTGATCCCAGACCGTGACTATGTCTTCATCTCCTCTCCCTGCAGCACTGCTCTATTATTGTCGCATTGACAGAAATTACCCACCAAAGAAGTAAACAACGCTGAAAGTTAACTGGAGATTAGGTGTTTGAGCAGATTGGCAGATGATCCATGTCAACCCTCCTGTGGGCAAAATCCATTTCAGGGGGATCTTGGCTTTGGGTTGTAATTAAATTGATTTGTCAGGTGTGTATAGATCCACCAGCCTGTTTGTGTGTGGTGGATGGGTGAGGCTTGTAGAACAGTGTTTTCCTGAGAATTGGTTTATGAGCACACACAGAGGTGTGACTTGGGTAAGCAAGTGTCGGTGTCTGCCACTAATGTAGTTTGATAGTGATATGAAGTGTTGATTGCGGTTAAAGGTGTGTCAGTGTGTCAGATCGAGCAGATTACCGTATTAAGTATTTTGTATATCTATCCACCCCGTATGCATATAACCAGATCCTGGCTTTAGAAAGGGCCTTGAATATGTCTATGTCATCCAACCACTATTATGAGTTCTCTTGAAGTCTCGGAAGAGGATGTAGGAATACTCATTGGGCTGTTGCGTAAATTCACCGTGAAATAATTTGTCTCAAAGTCGGAGAATGTACCCATTCAAAAGCAGCAGAGCTGTGTGAGTAATACGATAATGGCCCAACACCCATAATAGAGATTGTAGCACGTAGATTAGACGGTTTATGCCTTTTGTCTCGAACACTCACAATCCAGTTCAGCATAACTTTAAGAGACATAAACCCAAAGCTCTGCAATGGGCTCTGTGGCTATGACTAAGCTACTATGTCTGTGGAAAACTTCTTTTTTTTTCTGCCAGTGGCTCTGATGAGCTGATTCAGACAGGCTGCGTTTATGTGACATGCAAATGCGGTTGAGTGCGGTTGCGTGTAGAGTCTGAAAGATAACTGAATGCAGATGCACCGAATTGGAGACAGTTTAGGTGATGAAGGGTGGAGCAGCGCACAGAGAGGCGCTGTCTGTGTTTGAGTTCAGTGTAAATTCCCCTGTAAGTGAGAGAAATGTTTGCAGTTTCCATCACACCTCACTGCAAACATCACGGACAGCCCCAACCAGGTGGACCTTTTCGCTTTTTAACTTTTAATTAAAGATATCGTGTTAGTGTTTAATGAGTTTTGAGGACTTGTATATTGTAAAAGCGCTGTGTGAATCGTTGAGAGGATGTATGAATATACTGTATATACGTTATAGTGTTCAAAATGATCAATCATCCAGAGGTTTAACTGGTTGTGTTATAGTGAGATATTAGAAAGATAAGATGTATATATAAGATACAATGGATGGGAGTCATTGACAGTGAAGTGGCATAGTTGTAAATATAGAATTGATTATACAATCTCTAAACATCAATAGATTTATCTCCTATTCAGTTTCCGCTAATATAAATGGGAGCATTTTACCTGGTTTCAATGATATACTTTACTTTCCCCTGAGATTGTACCAAATTCTACACATAGGGCCTTAAATGAATGAATGTTTTGTTTTTCTTTATAACATGTTCTTGGATTATGGATTATCGAAAGGTTTTCAAGCCCGAGTGATAGAAGGGTTCCGTGGTTGCCATGGTAACAGACGCGGGTAATAAAACTAAAATAAGTCAATGAGCAGTTATTTTACAGGTCAGGTTAAAAATCTTACATTTCCCGTGGCTCCCAGAAAGCAATCAAATATACATAATCAAGGTATACTCTCTATATCAATGATCACTTTTTGAACGGTCAGACAACTTCAGAGCACTCACACGCATTATGTTGATTACGTTTCCAGAACATTGTGTTTATGTTTGATGTCAAATCTGATTTGATTTAGGGTTCGGGTTCAATGTGTTGTGTCGTTGGAAGCCATGAATGTAAAAATGTCCCTGTAATCGTTTAAGGAAGCCACTCCGTCTGTCCTGCCTCAGCCACTGGGCCATGGTACATCCCAGTATAGACGCTGGAATGAGCGTGACTCCCACACCCACCACCCTGGACAGCCAGCTGACCACGGCCTGGGGCCTCGCTAACTCCTACCCTGATGGTGAGGATATGGGCCCCACACTGAGATCACTCCCGCTGTGAACCGTCCCGAGCTTTACCCACTCTCCTCTCACATGAAGCGGTTCATTAAATTGTCTGAATAATATCCTAAAACGCCTCGAGATAAGATGCTAATTCCCTCTCCGTTCGTCGGGCCCATTCTCTCGCCGCTTATGAAACTGCGATGGAAAATGAAAATCAGTCGACAATTAGAGGCAGATGTATCGCTCACCTGGTGAGCCCTGAGCTCAGCGAACGCAGGGCATGAATTAGGGCCCTCCGACAGAGAGGCAGTAAACCGCGCCGCGGATTTATTGTTGACAAATACCTTCGGTGGAGGAATTCTTTCCATTATCGGGCGCAAATGAAGACTCGAGCGAAAAAGCGAACGCACCGACGTTGCCGAATAAGACCTTCGCGGCGTTTTCATGCTGTGCGATAACCGCTGAGGTCTGTCCCCCATGCAGTGCCCATGATGATGTCTGGTTACACGAGTCGCCCGTGGCCCCACGACCCGCAGCCTCAGTACTGGAGCAGGCACCAGGTGTGGGAGTGGCTGCAGCAGGTCATGGACATGCACCAGATCGATGCCTCCAGCATTCCTTTCCACAACTTCGACATGGACGGCCATCAGCTCTGCAACCTGAGCTACCAGGACTTCATCCGCGCCAGCGGCGGCGCCATGGGAACCATCCTCTTCCACAGCCTCACGGAGCTGAAGTGGAGCGGTGCGTTGGCGTGAACAGGGGAGGAACTGTTGGTCTCGTGAAGCGACGCTAGGGAGAGATCGCAAACGGGTCAGGGGTCGAGCGGCCGGGTGAGGGAGTGCTGATAGCGAGGGGGGTGATGTATTTGTTGTTTGCTCTTGGCTGAGAGACTCTAACGCTGTGGTTCGCGCCCGGTCTCACTCCGGGTCGCACCACCGCCCCGGAAAAAGCGACAAGCCGCGACCCAACTCGAGTACAATTTCAGTGTTGCCATCGTACTTTTATTAGCGTTATTAGCATGCAGGGGCATTATCGCCACCCACTGTTAAGGAGTGTGAGTAAACGCCACGCCATTGCATTAAAAGGATCCCCTTCAAAATAAAAGCAGAGGGTTTTTAAACTTTTTTTAATTTATTTTTTTCAGTCAGCGACCCACTGAAAATGGGTCCATGACCTACGTTTTGGGTTATGTAAGGCTGAAAACTGGAATCCAGAGGCTTTGCCTTTTGTCTTTTTACAGTAACTATAATAGATGTGCCTCAGAGGTGATTACAATAATTGAAAATCCCCTTCAATCCATCAGCACATCTGAACTGAGGCATTTCGTAACAATACGACAGGAGACACACAGAACAGGTTTCACCTCCAGGTTCAGAGAAAATGTCAAGGTAAAACCGAACGGGTGCACAATGCCTCATTGTTGTTGGACTTCACGCAACCAGATCAGTATCTCACATGACTTTTTTGCATGGATGATGAAAAATGAGGTCATGTGTTGAGTATGACCGTGTCAGTTACGAGAAGGAAAAGTGTGAAACATATTTGTTTTCATTTACCATAAAGCAGCCAGGAGTTTATCAATGCTCGGAATGCATGGAAACTCCACAACATGGTCATTGTTGGGCACGTTGAGAAAGCAGCTCAGTCGCTGTCTGAGGGAGGGAACATCACGACATGAGAGGTCGTCCTTTTTTAAAGGGACAGTATGTGGGGGATGTGGGGGATTTTTATATCAGCAGAAAGAGACTATCACTTTGTGATTACGTTTACATCAGTAAGAAGTGTGAATGCTTTTGTTGAATGAGACATTTATTTAAGCCAGAGAAGCTGCCATGTTTCTACAGTGGCTGAGAATGGACAAACTAAATAGTCCTTTTAGAGGAGGTCGCTGCGAGGGCCATGATAGATTCTCGTCTCACATCACAACTTCACCATTTCATGTCGCTAAATCTCTCATAATGTACCTTTTATTATGTAGATTTGTATCGGGACAAAACATGGAGCTTCTTGTTATTTTCTTACAGTGAAAAACAACTCAAAGAGAAAAACATGCAAGAGGCAATATTTCAATTCCACTTCTGTCTAGACCAGTAAATGGTTTGTCTCTGTTGGGCTGTACATCGGCAGATTTCATAAATCAACGTAACTGGTTTCGGGATCCTTGGAATCTCAGACTGCCTCACGCGCGCTCAAAGTCCTGGACTGTTCCAAACAACGACTTTACTCCAAGTTGTTTTATGTCTTGCTGCTGAATAATTGATCCTCTCATCTCCTGTCGTTGTGATGCATTTCATTTCAGATGAGATGAGATAAGAAACCCTTTATTTGTCCCACAGTGGGACTTTTGCAAATGTTACAGCTGAAAAGATATCGAAAAAAAGGCACGACACACATCAGCATTATTGTCTCTGTCAATGATCGACCCAATTTCTTCCCTTCACAGCTCAGTGCCATGTGGATATTGGACAACTGGAACTCAAATCAGAGTGTAGGAGACACTGACATGTGATACGAGATAATACAGTCAATCCTAGATATTTTTCCACTTTTCTAACCTGCTTTTCACTTTGTCTTCACAGTAGATTTCCCCTGTGCGTTTGCAGATTTCAGCTACACACCAGCAGGTACTAAATATATCTGCCTCATTGATGAATCAATGTTTTGATCAGAATGGGAAATGAATTGATATATCGTGTCCTGCACCCCAGACGTCTATGATCCCCTGGTTCACCCCCTCGCACCTGTTGCCTCTCCCACACCCTCTAGTCCCGGTAAGATATTCACTTTGTATGCAGCGTAGATGACAATAACCTGAATTTCGCAACATTATGCCAGAATGCTGTGTTCACGCTTGAATTTTAACACGCCTTTGACGTTTCGCAGACATTAAAAGATCTTACAGTCGTCCTCATCAGGCCAAAAAACACAGTAGGTCCTGGATGAATCGACAATTTATGCAACTGTTTTCTCATCTTCAATCCCACTAGTTGACCCTCTGTTCCCATCCTCCTCAGACCCAAGGGGCACCCACTTGTGGGAGTTCATCCGGGACATCCTCCTGAACCCAGAGCGAAACCCAGGCCTGATCAAGTGGGAGGACCGCGCGGAGGGCGTCTTCCGCTTCCTGAAGTCCGAGGCGGTGGCTCAGCTGTGGGGCAAGAAGAAGAACAACAGCAGCATGACCTATGAGAAACTGAGTCGGGCAATGAGGTGAACCTGCGCGGCCATTGCACATGTGTGCACAGATGCAAAACCTTGCGTTTGCATAGTGTAAATACACACACACACACACACACACACACACACACACACACACACACACACGCACACTAGGCACAGAGGATTCAAGTTTCTTTCCAAGGAAGAGGAACTTTTAATGCATTCAACAGTCGATGCAATTCCGCTTTCACACGGCGACTCTCTTCACAGCGGCTTGTACAATGTGTGATTAGGCAGAAAAAACTGCATTGTCGCTCATCCAATTTACTTAATGGGCGCTTATGGGTGGCATCGTTAAGAGTTACACCTCAAATCAGTGAACTCACCCCTTTTAAAACAAACATTCACCATTCATGACGGCTGATTACCTCAAATGGTCCACTTTTACAAGTGTTGCCCATCTCCCGGTTTCCCCAAGTGAGCTGAAATAGCCCCTTCTTCTCCTCGTCGGATCTCCCCGGCTACTGCTGCTTCGGCGATACTCACAGCTTTACATTCAAATGAGCTCGTCTAACGAGCTCCATCTCAATATACCGCAAACCGCTGGGACCTGGAGAAAGTGCCTGCAGGTATTGTCACTGATCACAAAGCTGATTTTCTATTTACTGTAGCGCAGCGATGGGATACGCAGCTTGATGGTGATGATCGCCAAGCAGGGAGCAGCTCTCTGTTAAGAAAAACCCAAATGTAGGGATCAGCAAAATAGCAGTCTATGTCGCACCATCTTCCATCCCTTTACATTATGTTGATTATGCTGCGGGTCAGGGATTAAGGTGCTCGACGCCTAATCCAAAGGTTGGACAGTCGACAGTCGACAGTCCGCGTCTCCTCCATCCCATCCATGAATTCAAAGTGTCCTTCTGCACGAAAGTGAACCTTAAATGGCCCCGTGTTCCGAAGCGCTGCCCATTGGCGCAGTATAAGAAAGCTCTACATGAATGAAGGCCCTTCATCGTCTGATTCAAAACATTTCGCTTTGCCTCATTCGGTGCTTTGTTTGACGCGCTTTTTCTGTAAAACTCCAAATTTCAGCCATTTCTCAGAGAGATTTTCTGTCCTTTCACTTTAAAGGATCAGCCCGTACCATTTAGAGACATCTACCCACCTCTTCTATACATAAAAAGGACTCATTATAAAACAAGGCCTCATGCAAACTAGTGATTATGCAGCCATTAAAACATCATGCATTTCAGGGAATAGAAATCTGTGTATTTGAGCCAGAGTTTGCAGACCTTCAAATTTAATTACATAGATTTTCTGAAGTCACCTTTGACGTTCATTCACTTTACAATTTGAAGTATCTACTTAAGTATGAGCACTAATCAAACATTTTGGATGGTTACAGCCTGATGCAGAAAACGCTGACAGCCCGTCCCTGACATACACAATTGAACCGCATTCTCATTCTCGAAAGCCTTTGTAAACACTGAATTCTTGTTTGTGTTGAAGCCAGGTGCTGTCAATGGTGACTTGTTGGTATGTTGCTGAGGGAACAAAAAACCTGCCCAACGTAAACTTCGTCATATTTCACTGTTATGTTAAGGAGGCGTTATTAAAACTGTAAGGCGTGTCGGTGTGTGAGCAGATGCACTGCGTGTGTGTGTGCGTGTGTGTGTGTGTGAGCATGTGTGCGTGTGTGTGTCTGTGTGTCTGTGTGTGTGCAGCCAGCTCATCTCACACAGCCACAGTCTGCTTGTGCACAAAGAGGAGATTTGAAAAGAAAGAAAAGTGCTGTCTCAGACATAATGAATCCACCAAGGTGCAAGAACTCAGGTGGGGAATGGGAGAGGAAACTCTCATTGGCTTGGAATGCCCAAAACATGCATCTAATTATGGGATGAGAATGCGTACAGTCCCCTTTTTTTGTCATAATGACCTTTTTCTGCTGCTCAAAAGGGAACAGGCCTGCCATTCATTTGCACCTGCAGCCTCCAATGAGATATGAGCAGTTCTCTGCATTTGTGATATGGACCACCCCCGAAATGAAACTGCATTGTCGACTGGTCCGTGTGGTGGCATCCATATTTTCTGTTCCATATTTCACAAATCTAGTTGCTTGCCTCTCAGCACAACCACTTTTCAAATCAACCATTGCAATCATTTGAAGAGTGCAAGAGCTTTGGTCAATTAAGAATAATAATGATAATAATAATAATAATAATCACCTCCATGTAGGACTTGCTTTTACGTAACCCTAGAATTAGCCCTTTAATGTGTATTTACAGAAGGAGCGGGTCTCCCTATGGCCACCACCATGTCTTTACAGTAGCCCAGAGTGGACTTACTGAACATCTTTTGAGCTTTAATGACAACCGAAGACGACATGCAACTTCACCCCTGGATGTCACCAAACCTCACACGCTCCAGCTTTAAGCAAAAATAGTTGTTTGGACATGTTTGAGCCCCAACTCCAGTAACGTCCTCTTCGATTGCACTGTCATCGTGTGAAGGTGGCGTGAAAAGTTGACGCCAACCAGTGAATTAGCGATGCAATAATGCACATGAATACGACAATAGAAGTTCCTTGTCTCCTTGAATCGCTGACTATCAGTGCGTGAACCGAAGCACACTCAACAGTGTAAGGTGGCTGCGTCGGGGTGTGACTGAATTGTGAATGCTACTCACAACCATACATACAACGCTATGTGGAAAGCGGAGCCTTCAATATTTCAGTGTGTGCTTTCGAGCCAATAAGCACTCCGATTTGCAGAGGGCTGCGCATGAAAATGCATACAGGCGCTTGACTGACACATAAAAGTATTTGAAATGTCACAGAACTGATCTCAAAGCGGACGATCTGTCGGCTGGATGTTGAAAATTGAAAAAGCCCGCTTCCATTATTTACAAGAATGTCATTCTGAATCGCTCTGTCGTTGCTCGCAGATATTACTACAAACGGGAAATCCTGGAGCGAGTGGACGGACGCAGACTGGTTTACAAGTTCGGAAGAAACGCCCGAGGATGGAGGGAGACTGAGAAGTGACGCTCTCTTCTCATCGATTCGTGTTTTCTTGCTGAATGTAAATGTGACGTGTTAGTGTGGTTTCAACTGACTGTTTGTATTGAAGCATGTTTGACGTGTTTTACACGTCTGTGATGTGCCTTTATTAACCTCTGTGACAATGCACTCGATTCTCTTTACCTCGTGAATATACTTTAGAGTCAAACCCCACGTGTTCCTGAAGAATCATGAACTTGTCTGATGGCGCCTGGATTACTCTGTCTACTGTTACAGCCCCCAAATGAAGTGATCCAGCTTCCAACGCTCTTCAGCGTCTGACCCAGCGCAGCTACGAAGCACATGGAAGTGTGACTAACAGTGTGTATGTAGTTTTTGCTCATTTCATTTTTCTTTTTTTTGCTTCCTCTGAGCTGAAAAGAGAGTGTGTACATGTGTATTGATGTTTATTATAAATAAAGCTTGTGAGGTTTTTTTTTTACTTTCTGAAAACAGTTTCGCAGACTTTCATCTTTACAATTTGCTTCTAATCAATTAAGGACGTTGATTCCAGGGACTTTGAATTTATTTTCACAATGGGAGATATTCCGATAACTGCGACTCTATGAATCAGCATTTAAGCCTCGGGTCCATAAACCCGAATTGCACTGATTCTCTTTCTGACTTGGATTAATATTAACCGTAGGCATCAGTGTCTGATCCAGATCTGCAGCTGAGGCTGAACCGCACATGCGTTCAGAGCTACACATGCACATGAGTGGATACCCTCCACTTCAGCATTCGCCAGAGCAGGCTCCCCTGGCAGCAGGTGCGCCAGCGGGTCTCGATGGCCGACAAGATTAAAGTGATGTCAAAAACAAAAGAGCTCATCTCCGCGCATGGCCCGTGCTCATAGTTCAATTTGCGTCCGATCATCTATCCTGATTTGGTTTCCCGACTTTACATAACCGGGCGTTCATTTCCACCGCATGCTGCTCTTATCTGTCCCGTCGCTGCCAGATAATTGACCCCGAGCGTCAGCACATGCCTCGGGATTGTGTCAATATGACAAAGGCAACACGGGCATGATGATGGGAGCGGCCAGATATCACCTCGTGTTATCCCATGCGGTGGAATGTTTCGGTTGTTTTCTTTTGCTTCAGAGGCGGAGCTAAGACTTTTATAAACAGGATGCCGCGAGCACGCTACGGAAGCGATACACGCAGGGCGAGTCCTGCACAACTTCTGATTCAGTGAGGTGCATCATGTACGGATGGCATGAACAGTTTACACTCTGAAAAAAACGGGAGGACACACCTGACCTCCCCCCATCTGGCTGATCATCTGGTGAGGGCCACATCCCCACAACACGTGCACTGCCCAACTCTTTCAGTCGAGTGGAGAAGGTGGTGCGAAACATAAACACACGTATATTCATCTGCAGAGCCATTCTGATATCATGGGGGCTCCTCGGGGGCCAGTTCATTTTCAGCGGGGGCCAGTGTCCCCCGGTTGTGTTTGTTATTAATGATCAAATACTAAGAATCAATGTATACAATAAAAACACACACACTGAGACCTTGTCCATTTCCCTATATGTCATCGCTGTTTGCACTCTTTCAGTGTTTGCACTATAATTGTTGTCTGTTGTCGTTGTCTGTTGTTGTGGCTGCACTATTTTGTTGCCGTTGTGGTTGTTCTATTTATTGTTAAGTGTCCTGTGCGGAATAGAAATTCTGAATCTGATCCCGGTTCCGATTCTGACGAGCGAAATGAAATTACCCCGACAATCACTGAAAATGACAACTCTGATTAGACCCATCTGAATTGTGTATCCATTGCGCTGGATAAACAAAATTACACTCTGATGCCTCGAGCTCGGGTTAATGGCCACTGATGGCTGTATTGTTGCGTGACATGGAACAAGCAGGAATGAGTGTGAATCCATCAAATCCCTTTGTTAGATACTGTGCTGTTGTTGAGCAATCACATGTTGTTTTCTCATGCAGCACTTGTCATGACCCAAATTCAAAGCTGCTAACCACTCTTTAATTAATGCTATTATTGTTATTTGTGTTTTAAATGCTTGAATAATGATCGCGTGAGACGAGAATTATAGCATTAAAGCGAAGTGTTTCTGCAGAGGCACACACAAACAAAAGAGGTGGGATATCGTGAAATAATTTGTGTGTTGTTGAGCCTTTGCCTTTACCTCTGTTTGACTTGCCTTAAAATCAAGGCCATGTTTGTGGTGGTAGCTGGCCATTAACAGGGCAACAACTGGTGAAGGGGGTGAAGTAGTGGCAGATCAAAAGCACGTGAATTTTAAATAATGCGCACGCTGCCGGGAGCTGTGATATGGGAGCATGTTTGAAATGACCAATCTAAAGATGAGCCAACAGTTAGGCAAATTGTCTTATCAAGCATCTGCGACACCAAGAGACGGGAGCCTGATTTTCCTAGCGCACCACTTCCCTCCGAACACAATCCCCCAGATTTTACATACTCGTAATGTGCGATAGATCAAGCCAGTCCCTGACATTTGATTAAAATCATGGGGCCTGTGTGCACCGTGGGTGGTGTGATGAGTTTTGTGTGCGACTCTCCGAGGCCTGGATCGCTCTAAAGAGTGAGCTGGAAGGTGCGACGCCAAAAAAACAATCTGAGAAGACACGGTTAAACCAGTGTGGCGAGTGATTATAAAACATTTCTGTCCGAGGGCACATGGCAAGAGACATTTACCCTGCACACGTTGATGGCACGGAGGCAAACATGCACCCAAACCAGTTGTAAGAGATCTGGGAAGGTCGAAAAACACCCTGGTGCAGCTGCAGAGAGTCATTTGATCCGCAGGTCACACAAAAACAGCATTCTGCTGCACTTTCAGCCCAGACAGCTGTCTCGGGGCACGACGTCACACGGAATGTGAGAAAATGAACAACAGTGGCGTCTTGCATTGCGTTAAAGGTGCAGTGGGTAAGGTTTGGTGACATCTGGATGGGAAGTTGCACGTTGGACACCCTCACCCTTCCAAGCATGAAGGAGAATCTACGGTAGACTTCAGCTGTCATTAAAGCTCAAAAAATGTTTAGTATGTCCACCCAGGGCTACTGTGAAATCATGGCAGCCCCCGTAGAGAGGACGCACTTCTCGTGTAAATATGCATTAATGGGCTCATTTAAAGGTAATGGGGGGTGAAATACATTTAGATGATTATACATTCATGAAAATGTCAGTACTTGTTTTGTAATATTTTTTTAGAAGTGACAGAAATGAATCTTGCACATTGCACCTTTAATGTTGCTCAAGCTGGTGTCGCCTTCGTCCTCGCCCCCCCCCCCCCCCCCCCCCCCAAAAAAAGTGTGCAGGTATCTCTCACAGTCAGATAAAAACGACAGCGACTTCATTATGAAATGGATGAATTCAGTCAGATAGAAGAAGAGGGAAGTGATGGTGAGCGATAACTTCAGCATGGGACAGCTGGGAGTTTGTGTCCATCCCACTGCAGCTCAGTCGGGCTATTGTTTGTTTCACAGAGGCGCAGTTTATCAGGTGCCCTTATCACTCTCTCTCCAGTCTCAGAGGAACGTGAGAGTCCTGGCATAGATTACACAGATGAGTCACACAGATTAGACCTGTGCCAAGGATTCCAGTCTCATGCCTATTTTGGAAAGTGGTGGGTGAGGGCTTGGTGGGGTGCCACAGTTTGACACCCATTTAGTTGCAGCTTACCACTTTATTCCCTTCCCAGTGAAAGGCTGATGAGGTTAGAGGACTTGACCTCTGACCAGAGGGTCGGGGGTTCGATTCCTGCCTACCCCATTCTGTATGCTGAGGTGTCTTCGGGCAAGACGCTGAACCCCTCATTGTCCCATGTACTAAAAAGGTGTGCAAACGGATCCACAGTGTGAATGTTTGTGTGACTGGGTGAATGTAAACTGTGCTGTAAAGCTCATTGATGAGTCTTCAGGAGTTGATAAAGCGCTTTATAACTACAAACAATGTGCCATTTAAAACTAACAAAATCTCCAATGGTGATGTATGAGGGTAAGGGTATGTTGTGCAGGATTTAATGACATCCAATGGTGAAGTTGCATGTCAATTGAGTGACAATTTCTCAACTTTCCATTTCTTTTTTTTCATAGCCATTGGTTATTAATAAAACTCAAAATGTCTTTATTTTCTAAAATTTTGGCCTAATGTGAAAACATGTGAGTGCAACATGGTCACCCCTGATGTAAACATTAGAACACCATCTTGAGTACTGCTAATATATTACTATACACACACAAAAACAGAAGTATTATTGTTGTAGTCCATTCCTGCCAGTAGAAGTGCTAACAATTTTACACAAATCTTCAGTTGCATTTTCATCACACATTTACGAATGTGTCTTTGTTTCCTGCTTGTCTGAGACAATACATAGAAGGAAACATTCCAGATCATGCAACAGTGTTAAGTCACCCTGATTCCTTGAAAGGTCACTTTCCTGCTAAGACTGTTTTCCCCGCATGTTTGTAACAACAAACTCAAGAAAACATTTCCTTATTGGCACAACACCAACAAACTGATTGATAATCATAACGTACTATGGAAGGTGAAATTGTGATGAATGACATGTTTAATTAAATCCTTTTTCAAGTTTAATTTACAACCCTTCTCTCTGTCAAAACAGAATTTTATTAAATTCTCACGCACACACATAAATACCAGATTTGTCAGTGTCAATCTGTATACTCTTTTTGAATGTAACACTTGATGTGTAACACATTGATTCATGTATTTGTCAATTTGTAATGTTTTATTGAAAATAATTTGAAGAATCACAATTTAACTTGACCTTTAATCTTGTTGCATAAACATTTCTTTAAAGGTGCAGTGTGTAAGATTGAGTGACATGTAGAGATGAAGTTGCATGTCACGTCCGTTACCTCACCCTCACCCCTCTGAGCATGCAAGAGAACCTATAGTAGACTTCACTCGTCATTAAAATTCAAAAGATGTTTAGTATGTCCATTCTGGGCTACTGTAAAAACATGGAGGACCAGCTGAAGAGGACCAGCTCCTCTTGAAAATATACATTAATGGGCTCATTTAAGGGTAATGGGAAAAAAATTTAACTTTTAGGTGGTTACAAATTCATGAAAATGTCAGTATGTAATTGTTTTGTAATATTTTTATAGACTGACCAAAGAGACCAAAATCATACACTTTTTGTTAAAAAACAGGAATGTAAAATTAATAAAAGTAAGACTGCAAGACAGTTGGGAAGTAAGCTTTGATCATAATAGTTGGTTACTGATTGGAAATATCACTTTTTAGGACAGAGTTGAAGCATATGAGGATGGATGTGGGAGCCTATGAAGTTGTACCAGCAGGGTGCAGCAGATGCCTGGAACGCTGGTTATTCGGAGCATTGAAAGATAACAGAAGAACAGTTTAGCCGTCCAACAAGGAGCCTAAAGGGAGCTATCCAATTTACCCCGGAAATTCTTTTTTAATAAATAATCTCTACATTTTCTGTGCAAAATGTTCAACCAAAAATTATTTCTATAGCATTAGATGTTCTCTGTGTTCAATTATTCTCTAATTTAAATTACGGCATCGTTTTATTCGCCTCCGTTGATTTACAGTCAGGCACTTGTACGGACACGTCTTACCGAGGGGTGAGGACGACAAGATGGCGGCTTCCTTACGTCTGGGTCGTCAAGGGATATTATTCGGCCTCAGGTTATCACAGCTTAATAAATGTGTACGGGCGACAACACCATGGCAAGAGCAAGTCCGACGTTTCTTCCCTTCGCCGTGGGTCCTCGGTGAGTGTTTACGGTCACGTAGAAAGATGACAAATGCCCTTTTCGATCCGTCCTGACATTCACTATCTCCAAGTCAATGTTTGTATCTAATAGTCATTCCATGTCTTCCTTGTCATTAAACATTTCATTCCGTCTTATATAATTCTTTAGACGGAAATATTGCTGTTGTATTTTACTTTCATCTTTATTTGGTGACTGGGAAGGATTAGATACATGGGCGACTATAAAGAGTAAACAGTGTAATCACCAAGTTCTCACTAACGTGAATTACGTACATCTCTCAGTCTGGGTAGTTTCATTTGGATGACAGGTCTGATCCGTAGGTAAAGCTTGTGTAAAGGGCCACAAAGAAGAGGGGTCTTATCAGTGTCGGTTGTAGCATGTGTTTATTTAGCAGTGCATGCATCTTCAAATTACTGAAAAGCATAGTCAGTAAGATTGAAGTTAAAAGTATAGTAGCTAGGGAGATATGTTTGCAATTTGTTATGAAATAGTCCTGTCATGTTGATGTTCATTGGTGCAGTCACTTGGATGTACTAATCATTGCTTTCATCACCTTGCCCAAAGTAGGAGCTGTCATGTTGTACTGTTGTTGTTTACTTTTGCCTAAATAAACCAGCAAAATAATATGATGTATTTTGGCCAGTATATATACATACACGAAGAGTATTGATTTTCTTGAATGCTGTTATCAAAGCTTTATGTTTTATATGTTGAGATGCATATTTGCACATCTTGTCTTTTTTTTTTATTCTGTAAAATACTAATTGTGAAAAGCTCATATACATCATTCAGTACAACTGGCAAACATATCTCTGAACAGGTTGGTCAACATGTTGTCCCTGACACTATGGTCATGTGTTGTGAAAATTGCATTGGCCAGAACAATTACAAGACTATTCTGACCATTACAAGGCCATTAAGATGGATGTTGATCGCAACACCAATCACTGCCATCTTGGTTTTGAAGTTTTGTTTCATTATAACATTGCATAGATGGACATGATTCAGATAGTTAGCGTCTTGGCTAATTATCTGAAAATAGCAATACATGTTTGATGTTTACAGCAATTAACAAATTAGAATATCAATTAATCAATCACTAATCTGGGAAAATACAAAAGGCTCAGTAGAGAAGTTCTCACTAAAGATATTTAACAACCTTTATGCATCCTTCCAGTTTGTGACTTCACCAAATTTCCAGCAGAGGGCAGCATCACAACAGAGACCACATTGATATGAATGGAAAGCTAGAGGCAAAGGCAGAAAACCTTGTACATGAACTACTTTAATATTTTACTGAAATATTTGGTAACTGATTCAGCAATCATTGTTTCTGTTTTAAGCATTGCACAGGACTCCGGAAGTGTGGGCATTAATCATCAAAATATTCATCAGATGCATCCACAGCTAACATAGAGAAACTGATGATTATACTTGAAATCGTTGCTATAATTTTTACCGACATGGAAATCAACTGTTATGTCAACAAGTCAATCATGTCAGGAGCTAGCATTTTCAGATTCAGGCTCAAACTAGTTTCATTTTTCTCTCCTCTGTTGCATTCATTTCATTAATTTTTCTACTTGCCACAGATCTTTGCAGTTCACTGAGCACGTGGGATTCACTTGACAAAGGGAGTTTTCTTTTGAATCGTGTCATGTTTGAGCAATTACCCTCACTGCGCTTTCATCTGCATTACTCGAGGCTATGTATGTGTTGCAGCGCTGATGCCACAGCAGCTTAGATTTGTGCATTTCTCTGGCAGCCTGAGGAGCCAGTGTCCAGCACGACGCTCATAGCTAGTTCTACTCTGACCTGACCCGAACGTCTGCAGCTGGTGACTGTGGGGGTCTTTGCTGGTCGCTCAAAGACCTGCAAGAAAATGTGTACCTTTGCTGCCTCCAGTGCCTTGTCAGCTGAAATCTCAATTATTTGTGGACCACAGTGCTATTCTGTCAACCCCCCGAGGTCTGTTTTCTGCCAAACACTGCATCTACCTCTGAGAGTGTCGCTTGATTTATTTTGACAAACACACAGTCTAGTTGAGGTTGCAGACGAGGCTGTGAAAATGTTATACTTTTGTTCTTTTCTGTAAACATTTTTGCTGTATTTTCAACTAATATGATTTATTACTTTCTATTACCAGACTGTAAGTTATTCTCTTTTCGTCCTCTAGGTGGAACCCCACTCAATGTGCAAATGCCTGCTCTCTCACCCACCATGGAGGAGGGAAACATAGTCAAATGGCTGAAGAAGGAAGGTAAAAGAAACACATTATATCATAGATTTGTTCTCACCACTCTCTTCTGCTCGACCTCATTAAATCTACCACAACCAACTGCTGTGTTATAATCGTTTCTTTAACTAATAGATCAAATAACCAATAGATTGCTCTCCTTTTACATGTAGTTTATCTTTTTGACAGTAACTACACTTGAATTTTCCCTTCTGGTCAAGGCATGCAAGATATTCTCTATTTCTGCATTCATCAGATCATAAAGCTCAAAATCTCACTGCCAACAATGATGGCCCAACAGTAGCACCAATCATTTTCTCTTTGACACCACTTTCTTCTGTGAGGCAGAGGCCTGAGCAGCAGAGCACCTGAGGGTCTCTGGTGGCTAATTGGCTCAAGGAAGTGCGGTAGTCACTATTCATCACTGCTTAGCAACTCTGTCGAGCCATACGCCTCAGCCACACTCCCATTTATCATGAGGCACAGCTCGCTGAATTCTGATTGGCTGCTCTGCCGTGTTGCTATGTGCCTCTGTGGCTTGAGGTGAGATGTGTACATTTGTTTGCAAGTGAGAAAAGGGAAAGCAAGATAGATCAATTCTCAGTGACATACAAAACACATCCGGGACACCGCTTTCTGCCCTGAGATTCATCATAGAATTTTATGAGAGCTTACAAACAGGACTTTTTATGTCATGTGATAAACTGCATTGCCATAAGTGGTTTTTCAAGGGTAGAAAACCTGCTTTTGCATTTCCTTTGGAATTGGAATTTAACATGAAGTAGAATGTTTCCGATTAATTTCTTTAAGAGGCTGATTTAACATATAATGCCCATCTGTGGGATTTTATCAAGACAGCAAAACAAAATGAGCATTAGTGCTGTTATTGCAGCAGGACCAACCCTGCCTTTTACAACTGAGGAGCTGGTTCATTTATTCCATATTAGTGGAAATGCAATATTTAATGACTGTGTCTTAGCCAATTTACCACTTTGAACAATGACCAGAATAAATACTCTATTAAATGGTACAATGGCAAAACATAAAACGGTAAATATTAAGTGCAGTGGGATCAGGTTTGATGAAGTGGCACGGCCTCGATTATGAATTTTCTATAACGTCTAGTCAGTTACTATAAAAAAGGTACAACATCCATCTTTTACTGACCTAAATTAGAAATAACATCTATAGTTATTTTGGTTTCGGTTGCAGGTCTACATTTGTTTTGGTTGTTTTGCCCAATTCCTCTGTGAAAGAGCAGAGTTGAAAAGATTCAGGGTCGCATGTTTAATCTGTAATATTGAACACCACCCTTAACCTCGGGGGTCAGGTGGTGTTAAAGCCTCATACAAATCCAATCTTGACTCCACTACTGCGTACTCTCAGGGGCTTTCAATGTCAATACTTCCTGTGCTCTTTCAACCTTCCCCCCCTCCCATCCCCAGCGACTCCCTCCAAGCACCCATTTTCCTTCCCACACATCTCCCAACCTTAAACACGGCCATATGCTCATGTCTGTTTGAATCAAGCTTTTAATTTGAGGTTTCATGAGGTAGTTATTTGCTTTTGTCAAAGCACAGTCTGGATTTCTCTGCGCTTTGGAGTACACTCAGACGATGCAGCTCTTTCTGCCAGAAGATAGAAACATCACCAGTTGTCAGCTTTAGATAACCCTTGACCTTTATTTCATAAACCCATACCTTCCTGCCTCATCAAAATGAGCATATGTCAGTGGGGAACTGTGCATTACTTAGACTGTCTGATAATGAACAAGTGCTGGGGGCTACAAAATAATCACAGCAACATTAGACCATTGATTGATCATTATGCCTGGTGTTAACAACTAGCAATGCAGTTCTCCAATTTGCCAATGAGAATGATAGATCACATGGTGTACCCTTTCATACTGCATGTGTTGGGATAAAACTATTTAACATTATGACCTTTTTTGTCTTATTCTAACAAAGATCTGCTGAAATAGAAAATGGATTTTATATATATATATATATATATATATATATATTGCTGCTCTATAGCATGTTTTTACAGTAGCCTAGAATAGATTAACTGAAGGCTGCCATAGTTTTTCTTTTGTGCTTGAAAGAGTGTTAGGTGAGGGGTATTCAGTGAACCCTAAGCAAGTAATTCCGTGCCTGGAATTAAATAATCGTACACATGTAGTTTATCACACTTCACAGTTGCTTTAGGCCTAGCAATGTGACTACATGCTTATGAACAACCTCACATCGTACTATATCGATGATATACAACAATTCCTGGTGCACTCCGGTTAAAGAAATGCACTTATCTTCCTGAATCAAGCTTTAATCAATGTTCATGTTGACCCGTGAACAGTAGTTTTTTCATCTCCTTTTATTTTTGCATAAATATAGACATTTGAACTGCTCTACTAGCTGTAAACAAGATCAGATTGGAATATAGAGAAACTGAAGCAATAACTCCTCATCACTGTCCTTTTTTCCCCAGCTAAACAGATGCTAATATATTCCAATTCTCTCATTTGGTCGACCAGTGGGAGTCTACAGGGACTCTTCTGAGATCTTGCCTTCTATCAGATTCGCTGCATTTTTGTATCTCACATTCTTTCCCATGAAACATTGATTATGCTCTGTCTTTGATATGTCAGCCTGAGCTAGAACAGACATCCTGGATAACCTTTCTGTCCCTTCAGTGAAATACTTTTATTTTAATAGCCACTAATTTGTTCTCTGTATGAAGCATTCCCATTCAAAGAGTTCTGCTAATGGTTATGATGCGTGCTTGTATCTCCATCCTGAACTGAAATCTTTAATAGTACTAGTAAAGTTTATTTCATAAAGGGGAATTAGATTCTTAGAAATCCATCTGAATGTTTGCGTTCCTTTGGTTAACTTCTTGATATTGTTTTGTCTCTTTAGGTGAGGCCGTGGCAGCAGGCGATGCACTTTGTGAAATCGAGACTGACAAGGCCGTTGTTGTCATGGAGTCTAATGATGATGGCATCTTAGCCAAGATACTGGTGAGTGAGCAATGTTATTTTTTTTCTGAAAAACAGTGTGATCACAGTATAAGCAATTCATTTCCTAGAATAAAAGTCTTTCTATCAAAAATTCATCATCCAAAATTCAAGTTTATAGGCAAATAGTGTGTCGTCCTGTTTATATTTGTGTTTTAGTTTTCCAGGCTTCATTCTTTGCTTATGCTAGTTGGCTCCACTTGTTAAACATATTTTCCTGAAGCAATTACAGCAAGGGTTTGACAAGACGTCCCTGGCAACAAATGCCTCTCTCCCTTCCCTATGCTGGTTGCACTATTCGCTGTTTGCATTTTTAATGAGCTGGCAAAGACAAAGACAAATCAGTTGTCATCAGTATACCACCACTTGTTAATTTCCCCACAAGTGAAATACAAAGACTTGTTTTGCGATGAGAACGATTAGAATTAGACTGCAGCTGGTAAAATGGGGGGAACCGAAAGTCAATTTTCAAGTTCGCTGATTTAAAAACTGTAGGATGATGATGATGAGGTGTTTGCACCTATTCAGGCATTAACACTGGATGCATGTGTGTGCCTGTCATGAAGAGAGTCTTATCTAATAACAACAACATGCTCCTTAGCCAATTCATCTTGGAAATGCTGACATTTTGTTGATGCCTGAGTAGAGCAAGGCTTGAATCATTGTACGACCTTTTCAGGACCAAACAAAATATCAGTCAAAACCTGCAGATGAACATAACATGCACCGTTGCAGTGGTAGATTAATAATTTGATAATTGGGAGGATGAATGTGCGTTATAAACCATGTAGGCTCGTGTCTAGTTTTTCCTGCTTTCCCTTCACTACCATTCTCCCACATTCCCCCACTCCATCCTTGTCTGAACTACTAGAGGGGATGAGGTAGTTTCCATAGCAACCACCCAGGAACGGGGGGTAAGGGCTTCTCTGCTGAAGCTGGCAGAAAAAGATGGTCTGCATAAGATAAGCCCCCTAGCTCTGCCTTTCTCTGAGAGAGTGGATGTGTATATTTAATAAGAAAAACAACAGCTTGTGGCATTATTTCAGAGATTTGTATCCTAGTACTTACTTGGCCGGGGCTGGAATGCAACCACTTTGTCTGGGTTGGAGTACATTAGCCCTTAGTGGTGAAATTGTCTCCCTCCAAGCAGCCACTAGGTTTCTAATTTAAAGGTTGCAGTAATTACCCGCCTGTGGCCAAACGCCTGGACACGCCGCCTAAGACACAGAACTTACCGTGATCCACTGGGATTATTTATGAGGGTCAAATACCGCTATGGCCCCTCACCAATTTCGAACCATTGCTTTGGGGGGGGCGGGGGGGTGTGAAAGTGGGGGAAGGATCCTGCTTACTAGCCCGTAATGGTTGGGGGATGGCAGCACCAGCAACAAGAGCACAGATTACTGTATCTCATCATACTCTTACTGTGTGACTCTACCCTGACCTGAGGGCTTCAATCTGAAAATCTGCCTTGGGTACAATCAATCATCGCCTGTAGGAAATGACGAGCATAAATACAGTGTATACCGCGCATAGCTCCCTGTGTTCGGATGTTTAAAATGTAATGCTGCCGAGAATGAAATAGAAGAACGCTGGTTGAATGAATGAATTTGGGATGAAGTGGAGATTGATACTATGTAAGGAATAAATGCTGTATAAGGCATTGGACATATGGATACATTGATGAAGATGTCTTGCACATTCCGTGATGCTAACCTGTCACCTTCCCATGCATCATTTCCTTTCCTCTCCTCTCTCCGTCTCCTCGCTTTCCAACCAGGGTAAGGGTTATACATTTTAACACCAACAGCTATTTGTCCTTCAAATCAATATTTGCTGTAAGTCACTCTCTAACCCTCTTCGGTTAGAATTGGTGAAAGCCTGTCTCATAGGTCAAGCATGAAAATTTATGACCGAGTGATTTTCTAAACAAGAGCATGTGCCTTGTGTGCTAGTGGGGGGGGGGGGCGGACTGATGTTTTTTACAGGTGTAATTTGATTTGGGGAAAGTCTTGTTTATAACATGCCATTAGAAAAAGCAGAGAGCAAGTGTTAAAGGACGTAAATGGGAATTTTGGCAGGGTGTTGGAAATTCTGTTTTCTTGATGGTAGCTTAAAGGTGAAGAATTAATTTTACACACTGAAATAATCAGGGACATCAGCATATCGACCTTGCAGCTGTCAAGCTCTATTTCCTAATTGATGAGTTGCACACAAAAAAGTGTTTTAAAGCCTGCTGAGCTCACATTCCCACATGCCATCAGATGTAATGAGGAGTTTCTCATTGGACAAATTAATCTGTAATACGTCACATTCTCCTTTTTGCATATTTTCCTGTCCTTTAATGGATTTTATGGAGTGTTCAGGGTTCTATTGTGCGCTTTGTCACAGCACTTACCTCTTCCTAATCAAGCTGATGTCGTTATGATGGTCACAGATTGATGCTTCATTAGGCAGGACCGTTCCTAAGTCATTTTTGAGCAGTTGACCAATCACAACAAATTGGGCTAATTGGCCAGACAGAGCAGCCTTTAATAGAAGATGGCAAAGGCATCTAAAACATATTAAAGATAGAGTTGATTCTGTTTGTTAAGCATAAATTGCCATTGTGGTGTAGTATATTAGATTGGGCTAGTCTGCAAACTTAAATGATGTTACAGTCTTCTCTGTGCTAATCTGTCGTGTTTTATTGATCAGAGACAACCTATAAGTCACCTTCTTAGCCAGATCACTATTTTTAGTCTTTCTTTATGTATTTACCCTGTTACAAATACCCACACACTATAGTTTAACCATGAGCTCACATCCTTTTCGACAAGTGACGGAGTTGAAATGTTCAACTTTTGGGCAATCTAAAAGAAAAGTAAAAGGAATGTTGAACTGTTGTGATAGTGTAACTGAGCCATTTAGCCTCGCAGGGGACCAGTGTGATAATGGTTTGGAGATAAGTAGGTTAAACCTCATGAAAGGTCTAGTTTTACTTTGTAATATCATTACGCTCACAGATGGGGTTTGAAGAGGTCCCCTAAGAGCCATATCTGAACTCTGTCAGACTATTCTCAGTGCAAACGTTGTCATTTAATATGGCGACTTGATCCGGGTCTGTCTTCACTGGGGCAGTTATCGTCTCAGTGCAGAGGGGACCACGAGGGCATGACGAGAAGATCAGAGGTCACACATTTTCTAATTATTTTATTCCTCAGATGCAGCCCAAAAGTTTCATTTCAATTCCAAACTATAATGCACTCTTGAACTCTGTAAGTTTCCCGTTCAGTGTCCCCATTCACACAGTGTATCTGTCCAGACTTGAGTACAGTGGGGGAGGGGGACAATTCAGTTTTGATTTCACCCAATAAAGGTAGGATCTTTTGTTTTCATGCACAATCAACCTTTCTGAACGGAGAATATGAACCTTTGCAAGTGCTGCGGTAAGAGCATCATTTGCACTTCTAATAGGATCCACTGTGTTCTATCACCATTTGATGGCAGTGTTGAGCCCCACATCGTATCAGTGGACCAAGCATTATGCAACTACCCACCTGGCCTTTAATGTATACGGTGCATGTGATCTTAGGGCCACACAAGCATGGAAGTTAATGGAAGGACTTGTAGGCAGTATTGCGTTTCATCTAAACTATTTTCTTTACGATCATCTATTGGCTGTGAAATAAATTCACAAACTTACAAGTACTTTCAAGTTCCCCTTTCTGTATGTGCATCCACTTCCAATTCCTCACATTCCCAACTAGTTCAGTACAAAAACAGTCTTTTATTTTTGATGAGGTTTTGATTGCTTATAATTTAGAATGTCTGTTTTTCTGGCTATTAAATAATGACACATGTCCATGTGTTTTTTGTGTGTCTTGTCTATAATTCAAACTGAATGATGAGCACATTTAATGTTCTTTATCCAGCTCCGATATTTTGATACATCTTTACCACTGTCTCAAAACACAGATCACATATTGCTGCATTTTGGGAATATGTTCCGCCTTATCCCTCTGATATGTGAACAAATTCCACTGGGACAGAAAACAGGGACTCTCTGTGGAATCTTAACACGGGTTCTGATTTCCCGGAGTAGCCCTTAGGCTTTACCTTCATCCATCACCCCCTCCGTGTCAAGAGATACTAAACATGGTGAATACGGTGTAACATCGGCTGAACATACTCATGCACATATCGACACAAATGCACAACAGTCGTATTCACACATCCCATGATTCAGGTATTTTCTATATCTGAAGGATTGCTAATTTCACAGCCAAGAGTATGTTGTTGTTCAGTTGGTGGAATTGATGCATTTTAATGCTTTACTCCTATTGTATTGTACAACTGTCCAATGCACATCTTTTCTTGTTTATTTATTTCTTTAGATTAGAGGTAAATATTTCATTTTGGTGCTTATGGACAGTGGGATTAACTGACTGACTGAACGGGAAAGATGACGTACAGCTTCATCTTTATGTTTGTCTCTGTAACCTTGCTACGGGACAGTCGGGTTTACGTTGAACTAAAGCACAGAATAAGCAGGTCTTCCTAACAGTGAGCGCAGGTGCTCATAGATTCTGCTGTTCTTTCCACTTTGGTGGATATGGTTATGCTGCTTTTGATTCTGCATGCCTGCAAGGAGGACATGGTGGGGGTTGAGTTTGTTTATAACTCGTAATACTTACAGTATTCAGTTTTTTTACAGTGAAAAATTACGGGTTATCATCTCTGGGCTAATTAACCGAGGATGATTGAATGTATGAAACTGCAGAACGGGAACAAGATTTTATTTTTACCATTTTTTTCTGTCCTCTCTTTTTGCTCTCTCTTCTTTACTCCCTCCTTGTATTGAGTGATATGGGGAAGAGACAGGACACTGAATGGATTGAGTCTTGTAAGAAGATTAAGCACAACAGCTCAGCCCTGTGTGCTGTGACCGGGTCTTTCATTTGAGACCAATCAATACTGGCTGAGGAACATCACCTTGCACAGCTTGGGCAGCGTCACACAAGACAAGACTGGATTTAGATTGTTCCATAACTAGCTCGCAGATCAATGGTTGACAGCTTTGAACAGCATGAAAACATCCATTACAATCCAAGAGCCTCTTCTAGCACTGCCAGCTTTTGTATCATGTCAACAGTGAAAAAAAAGTAATTGATGTGGATGAGGAGGTGGTGTCATTTTCAAGAGGTCCCCCCAGTAATGGCTGTCAAAGGTGTATCTGTTCAATGACAACTGGTTAGAATAATTAACTTCTGCGTTGCTTTAACACTTGATTTAATTTCTAATTTTCCAGTTTTTCTGTAGCTTTCCTCAACCATTTCTTTCCCAGTCCTCTTGATTAGGTTTTTAAGTGGCTGAACCAGTTCCTCTAATGTTGTATTCTCACAGTATAAGCACCTCGCTCGCCCTTTTTACAGATGGAGGAAGGCAGTCGCAATGTACGCTTGGGCACTCTCATCGCCCTCATGGTGGAGGAAGGGCAGGACTGGAAGCAGGTTGAAATCCCCCCTCCAGATGCTCCAGCTCCATCCACAGCACCACCTGACACACAGGCAGCGGCAGTCCCAGTTGTGCCCCCTGCTGCTTCTCCCCCACCACCACCACCGGCCACATCTGGACCGTGAGTACTGCATTATTAAGTTTAGCTGTTCAAATCATATCCCTCCACCTTTTAGATTTTTTTAGATTCATAATGGACTTCAAATAAAGGATTACACATGCACACACTAATGGAAGAGTCTTGTGAAAGAGGGTGAGATTAGAATAGAATGAAACGTTATTCATCCCAATTGTAAATTATTTTTGTTGGATAGACTAAAATCTGCCATTTCATTTGAGATTTGAGAGTTTTTTTTAATTTTTTTATAAAAGTATTTTGTGCAAGTATGTATGTGTGTATGCAAGTAAATTAATACTGTACACAACTGTTCCCATCTACATGTATTGAATTCAAAAGCCTTACTCTTGATACTTGAAATGGACATTTTCGTAATTGTGTAATACATTCTTTTTTGCTTAGATTACGTCTGAGTCCAGCAGCTCGACACATCCTTGACACCCATGGTTTGGACCCAAAACTGGCTGCTGCCACAGGACCAAGAGGACTTATCACTAAGGAGTGAGTAGAACTGAATGCATTCACTTTAAAGGGGTTTACCCTAACCCTCATTTTAACACCCAAAAACCTTTTTCGAGACTTTAAGAAACACCGGTTGCCCTTTTAGTTTTACAATCTAAGGTAGTGTTTTAGTCCCGACAGGCAGGAATTTCCGACTTCCTGACTTTTCTGTCACAGCATATCTTTCCCTCATTTGTCTCACTTGCATGATGTGACCTTTTTCTAGACGAAAACAAACAGCACCAGCCCTCTATACTACTGTTGTGTGCAACATGGATAACAAACTACAAACTCCAACACATTTGGATGTTAAACTCCTGTTTTCTAATGTCACAACTGGCCCTGTACATGAGCTAATGTCTTGTTTGAGCAATCTGCAACAGTTCCCATGCACTGGCATAATCTCAGTTTCCATGAGTGATTATGTGGTGGGTTGAGTGGTAAAGTACACAGAGTGTACGCAGACAACTGTACTTGATCAAGTTTGGCAGGCAGAAACTGTCAAATGATTATACTGGTGTTTTCATCACTATATGATCACCTGAATTTACAAGTGCCTGTTATCACCACCCTCGAATGACCCTTCATGTTTATATTTTGGCCATCATGTTTACACGGTGACCCAGAAAAAGACAAACTAAATCCCTCTCCAAAGATAAATGAAGTCCACCATATACGTAGGTTCTCCTTCATGCTCGGAGGGGAGGGTGAGACGGGTGTATGTACCTTCAACATGCAACCTACCAACCAGATGTCACTAAATGCTGGACACTGTACCGAATCATACAGTACAGAATCATACTTGATAAACACAGTTGTTGTTTTTTTCCCTGGGTTTAGTCCGAGATAAAAGCTTAACCTAACAGAGGGAGATGAGACCTCTTCACTGTGAAAATGATCTTTTTCCCCCGGTGTAATTTTGGTGTATTAAGATGCTTTGATCATGCTTTTGAATTTAGACTAGAGAGAGGTGTAAACACAAGCACATACGTGTGTGTGTGCGCACGTACACACGCGCGCACACTTCTAATGGCTTCCTGCTGACAACAGGGACCTGATTGAATGCTCTCGTTACCCACCTAACACCCTGCTGGGGAAACTCATTAAGCAACTTCTGTCGCCTTAGCAACCAATTCTCCAGGACCCACTGGTGACCATAGTAACACAGAATGTGTGTTATTTGGGGTGTGTGTTTGTGAATGAGAAATTCATCTGAGGTTTGATAAAGCCAATATTGTACTAATGATGATTTATTTTGGTGGAAATATAATCAGAAATAATGATGCTGATGTTTGAACGCATGTATAATTACAAACATTTACAAATCGTTGTTTTAATTATCCAGGTGAGAGCCAGTTATATTTTCACCAGGGTCGGGTGCACTCTACTGAGGCCAGTATATTGCTTAAGCATGTTTTTTTTCAGTAGCCCAGAATAGAAAAACTAAACACCTTTTGCTTTAATGATAATTGAAGCCTACCACAGATTTTCCTACAAGCTTGGGAGTGATGATGTGTCTGGGTCAGGTTTTGTTCTAAAACGAAATTAGATGTCAGTATGGTTTTCTAGCCTCAAACTGCTTGGCTATAAAACATGGATGCATCGATCTTTGATTATTATCGATCATTCTTTACAAAAGTGTCGGTTCATAACCTCGGTTTTACCAGTAAAAACTTTGGTAGAAACTGAGTCATGTCATGTCATCTTCTACCGTTTATCTAGTATCCTGGGTCGCAGGGTATTGCGGGTCGAATTTGAGTCTTTGTCATTTAAGATACTGGGCTGCCAGATGATGAAAAATAATACTGGTTTTATTTAGCCTTTTAGACTTGGTCAAGATCTGTTGTGTGCTACAAAGAATATCTAGATATACAATACAGATGTAGGTGTGCTGTGAGACTTCATATTTTTTTATCTTTTGGTAAACAAAATCTCCTTTTGGCAAATAGTTTTACATTGCCTCAGCTCCTTCAAGAGAGGGCAGAATAGACCTTATTTTTGTTCTTTTGTCCCGTCCCACATCAGATAAGACTGAAACCAGGGAAGGGAACCCACCCCTCCCATTCCACCCCGTGTTCAGTGGGGCCCCTCTCTATAGTGGACGTGAATAACCAAGGTCATGCGTCTCAGGGATGAGATCACAGCATGTTACATAATCCACACAGTGAGGTTTAAAAACAGATAGGGGACAAAAACATGCATTTATATCACAACCTTTTCTCTCCATATCTTTCATCATTGTTATAAATGGCAATGTTAGCCAACAGGCCAAGTCCCACTGGTTATTCTCAGGTCTAGCTTTGTAATGGAAGTATGGCTGAGCTTCTGCTATTAGAGCCCTACATTGAAGGATTCATCAAACAAACAGACTATGGACAGTCTAATTTTCAAGGTATTAAAAATGCCTTTTTTATTGAAGTTATTCTAAAGAAGACCCGCTCCTCATTTTAAATAAAAGGCTCATTTTTGGTGAATTAAAACGACAAAAGGTACAATCAGGCGATTATAGAAACATCAGTATAATTATTTCTCTCTGAAGTGCAGCGTCATTATGAGAGCTCTCTTGTTAAATAGGGATTTACCCTCATCTTCAACATAGTCCACTTCCCCATAAGACCCAGTCTCAGCCATAATAGGCTGTTTTAAAATCACATGATTTCTTTTTTGTTCAAAATTGTTCAAACATTGTGTTTTTGTGATTAAGTCCAGTGAAGTGTATTTTCAAAATTGTCTCCCATGTCTTAGCCTTCATCCATGTGTGTGTTTACATTTGATGCTCCTGTATGTGTCCAGCATACATGTAAGCGCTGCTCTGATCCCCGCTTAATATTCCAGTCACCCCCCTCACGGTCTTTCAGAGGCTCCTTTGTCTGTTTGGCTGTCAGTGGGGTTGTAAATGGTCAGTGTGAACAGCACATGCCAGGCAGCTACACCGAAGGTGTCTTTGGTTTCATCATCAACAGACGACCACTGTGGCCTGTAGTTGATCCACTTCCTCATATTTCATAACAGCAGCATTGCATGGACCTATACACGAGATCCTCCTGTACATTTTTCTCCACAACTCAGCACATTGATTTGAATAATTTGTCATTAATTGTCTTTTCATTTCATCACACTTTGTTTACACTTGTGTAAAATTCCTAGTCACATGCAAATTCTTTGTGGTATTATCTTGGGTTGTTTTTTGTTGTTGTTGTCGTCATCATATCCAAATTAAATTATCTTTGGTCTGGGGGATTTCCAAGTTGCATCAGTCCCTTGACTAACAAATATCACTGAGAGAAATGGAGGAAATACATTAAAAAAAACTGAACGGAGACTGAACAGGAAGAAAATGGCTACAGGGCCTAGTCTTTTCCCTGCTACATGGTGAGGTCAGACACAGCTGGTCCAGACAAAGAACTGGAAGCATAAGGGTAGGTGGACCCTGGAGTGCATTGAACTGGAGCCACAGTGCTTCAAGCTGGAACACCTGATACCTGCCCCTCCCACTTCTTTCATTGTCAAAACTGAGCGTGAAAATATTCAAGGACTGTTTTGTCTGTACTGTATAATCATACCCTTATGAAATGGTAGAAATTATCTTGAGACTTATATGAGGCATATTCACCAAGATTAAATTATTCTGTGCTGAAGGTCTCTAGAAAAGTACCAACTGAAAGTCAGATAAAAAAAAAACTCCATTGCTGCACCTGTCAGCTGATCCTTCTTGGTCTGCTAGAGTTTGTCGGTGACTTGCAAATGACTCTCATGACGCCCATCCATTGGAGGATGACCGACAGTTACACCGCTGTCTGCAAGGCTGACACAAATAGAAACCAAACAAAAGAGACAAGTGAGAGAGAGTGGGAGCATCTGGGTTAATAATGTAGCACAATTCCCTCATAATAGAGGAATGAAAGCGATTTTCATTCAGAATGAAATTTGTTTGATTTTGGTTTCCACAGTTGCAAAAAAATAGGTCTAATTGTCTAATCTATAGTTTAGGGAATCAGTGTAGTTGTCTTATTTATTGGAACCAAATACATTTTTCATTGGAAAACAATGTTCCCCCGATTGTGATAAAACTTGCCTTAACCTCAAGGATGTTTTTTCCAAGCCAAATCTAATATTTGCACATTTCCAGAGTCACTCACTGATCCAGGCCTCCATTTGAAAGTGATCAGTAATATTTTGGCTGTCTAGATCATATCTGGGGGTGCAACAAATTTGCATTTTTATTGATTATTGAAATAGATAGCAACTAATTTGGTAATCAAGAAAATTGAGTGGATGTAATGCACCATGACTTTGGTTGCAAGAAGGAGGGGGAGGCGGAGAAGAAGAATTTTTACCCTCTTACAGGATATGTGTTCCCTTTTTTTTCTTGACACTTTCATCGTGAGAAGGTTTTCTGTTTTTAAATCAAATGCTGCGAATGATATCCGATATGTGAGATTACCAGATTAAACAAATGATTGGAAAAAGACAATCAATAAATTGTTATTATCAAAGTACTGCTGTCAGTATATTAACTAAAATGAACCTTTCTTTTTTACCTGAATATTATTTCATGTCCATTATTAGAGATGCACTGAATCTTTTGAAGACATTGCCTGACCGCGAAGCAGCACCAGCCATGGTTGTAGCTGCTGCCCCAGCTGCCCCAGCTGCCCCAGCTGCCCCAGCTGCCCCGCGTCCTACCTCGGCTGCTGCTCCTCCTCATCCCCCAGGAAGCAGACCCAACATACCTCCTCTCTCTGTACCAGGGAAGCCAGGAGCACCAGTGAGCACTCGTCTCTCTTTCATGCACACAAACACACTTGAATACAATGTTGACTGTTCAGTGACACCCAACAGCATATCTGAAGTTCAGTGTCAGGGGAACTAAAGGAGTCGATGACTCATCCATTATTCTCCAACTGTAGCCACGTTTCTGTAAGATCAACATCAACATCTGATATTGTTATTTTGGTCTTCCTGTGGAATACCATTGCCTTTGTTTATTTGCTTATTTCCTCTAATGTTCCAGATAAAGTTCTAGTCTTCATGTTTGCATGTGCCATGAAATATTTAGGATTTATATAAAAAGCAAAGTCTATAACTGAGCCGACAGACACATCTTCTTTAAACAAAGCCAGTCAGTTCTAATCAGTTTTACACTCATTCTAAGCTTGTCATTCGAGCTTGTCAGTGCAATCTGCTTTTTTGCATGATAAATTCCAAGTGAGAAATGTCAATTACTCTCTTCTCATCATTCTGTTTTATACCCCTCCCCTCCACTTGTCCCCCCCCCTTAGGGCACTTTTACAGAGATTCCAGCCTCAAATGTCCGCCGTGTCATCGCTCAAAGGCTGACACAGTCAAAGACCACCATCCCCCACGCGTACGCCTCAGTTGACTGCGACATGGCCGCCATCATGCAGCTCCGCAAAGATATGGCCAAAGGTGAAAAAAAAAATGTTTGAAGGATCACCAGCACATTGCTACTGTTACTTAACTTGCACATGTCATGTTGTGGAGGAAACTTTTCCATGAAGATTTGGATTTCAGGGTTTTCACATGACCGCCCAGTTGACAAAGATGACAGTCATTAAAGGAATCTAAGGAACATGTCTTCTCAGTCATGTTCCTCTGGTTCAAGCCAGTACAAACATCCCATTTCACATGGGCGTTCATGTAAACATTCTGTACATGCACATAGTATGTAGATAATCCATGATACTTCATGATATGTACCTCTTCATGGTGACAGAGATTCACAGATTATGCTGTATGGGGATACAAATTTAGATGAACGGGAATTTGTCAGTCCTCTTTCTTCACTGTATAGTAGCACAACAGTGCGTGATCATTTCTTGAAAAGACTTGTATAATGTCATAATCATAGCAATGGCTGTTGTCTGTTTTCTCTCACAATTGATTAAAGAAGCAGTTGCCTCCAATCTTTGCTCAGTGCAACTGAGACAACAAATTATATCAACAAAAGTTCCGTAACAAATATTGGTTGGATCGGAGGCACATATTTTCTCAAAAGTCATTTTCAGACAATAGTCACATTAATATTGTTTCTCTATGTGCCCACAGTGAAGTTGTTTCTCCCAGCATCACACAATTTCTAATCAATTCGTACACCCTGTAAGATAAAGAGCAGTATTCTTGACAAAGAAGCTCATCAAAAGAGTATGTGTGCCAGAGATAAATATATGTGTCTATTCCCACAGTGTCATTGACTAATGGTCAGCGTCTGCCTGTTGGAGTTTGATTGATTAATACAACACTGGCAGAACTTTGCATTATTTCCGCTTTGTTTTTGGAGAGCACCTTTTTTTTTTTTTTTACTGTCTCTTCCTCACACCCTCCTCATGTGACCGTCTTTGAGCGAACCGTAAGCTCTTGTGCAACAAGACAACATGCCTATTCTTGCATAAGTCAACAGTTCCCCCTTGGCATTATGCCACTTCCAAGCAAAATAATATCATCCAATGGAGCTGCTTTTCAGCGATTCCTAAAATGTCATCCAATTTTTCATGTTTAAAAAGCAAGGGTGCTTTTTCATTACAGTGTCTTTTTTTTAACAGTTGACCAGACTCTTGCATTGCTTAATGTTGCAAGAGCTGTCAAGCACACACACAATCTCTGCGGGTCCAGCTGAGGAAACGGGTTGGTCATTCCAGACTTATTAGCGAAGGTTGTGTGTGTATGAGGGATTCTCTCGCCGGTTGTTTTTGTGGACCCTCATTGTTCAGGAGCAGAGCGATTTCACGGTTAGCTCGTTAATCATCCTGCTCGCAGCATTCATAGCTGTCTAGTACAGCACTAATGGACACTTGTTAAAGTTGGCAGCAATGCTAGTCCAACTCTGCTCTGTCTGGTGACACAAACACACCCATGCAAAAATACACAGAGCAAATACTAGTCATGGATGTAGAAGCATTGATGGCACTAGAGGTTAACATGATGATGAATTTGTTGTCTTTACATCTGAGAGAATGTCAAATGATTTGTGTTTGAAACGGAGCCCTGAACAATCGGTTGTGTTCAGTATCATGTTGCACGTTTTGTCGAGAAGACGCTGTCATAGGTGCATCCTTGTCTTTTGCCCTTCCTAGACATAATCTACCAGACATGCTCTAATAGTTTGTAATAAGCAGAAATTGCTTCTAATTAGAGTTAGAGAGAGTCGGGCTCACACAATGTCTTTTTTTCTTTTCAGAGGAGATCAAAGTGTCTGTTAATGACTTCATTATCAAGGCAGCTGCTGTCGCACTTAAAGTAAGTATTGTTTAGAATTGTTTCTTTGTACCTGTCATTTGTGTCTTAAACGCTCTTGAAGCCTGATTCATGGTTGTCTCCATGCCGTAGTATCTGCATAGCCATGTAGCCATAATGACGCAAATGGCAACAACAATGATTGTTTCGTTTGATGGCTTTTGTGTCATCTGACACACATCCAGCTGCCTCTTGTCCTTTACTTCTATTTTCAAATCCACTTCAAACAATTGTAGAGCAGATTGATGTGACGGCCACTGAAAAATCTGAACATTTCTACAATTGTTATCTGTTCAAGGACTGTAAACGCTTTAAGATATTAGATTCCTCGGGCATTCCTCTTTCTATTACCAAACAAATGACAAAACAAAAATTCATCGGAAGAGATTAAATAATCTGGCTGATTCATGATGATTCTAACTTTGCCCGGATCAATAGTGGTATTGCTATATGGCACAAAAATCAGGCTTAATGCTGTACCTTATGTAATACGTCATCACTGGTCATTGTTGTCACTTTCGCTGGATTTGCAGCTGGTGACTCAACTGGAAGACACAGCTTTGTTAGATATAGATGACATCTCTAAAAAAAAAAATCTGTTTGCATTCATACATTTATGTAATTTTCTAAAGAAAATATAAGAGTAAAGCTAATATTTGACCTGACGAGTGTGTTGAGGGAATTACTGGTAAAAAAAAAACTGATGCTGCCCTTATAATGATTTTGGAAACAAATGTCTCATCAGCATCAGACTTAACATGAAATACAGTACATGCTTCAGAGGATGTGTCCACCTTTAACATTTCCATGTGCCAGCCATCAGAAGACACGTATGAAAACGCTGTTTTGTGAAGCTGCAAATAAGTGCGTTATATTAAATGTGAGGAATGCGGAACATCAATGTTTTACTCAGCAAAGGAACACAAGACTACCACACTGAATGAACACTGTGTTACTGTGTCGCACATGGTTAAGATAGCTCTGTGGCCTCAGCTGAAAGCTAAAATGTGTGATTCACTTTCGTAACAGCAGAAAACTAGGAAATGGAACCATGCTTCTATGTGACTTAATCCAAGCTAATCAGGAAGTGGTATCTGAGGCCAGTTTCTGTGTTACCACTTTAACAAACTGGCATGCATCGACAAATGTTCTACAGGGGTTTTTTTGGGGTTTTTTCTATAGATTTTGTTGAAAACAAGTTTTTGTTATCACATAAACCAAGAATTCAGTATGAACATTTTGTTGTAAACTGTATGGTTCTGATGGATCCTCCACTAAAGAAGTCGGAATCATATACTGAAAATTCTTTAAATGTTTACGTATTTAAGCTGGATGACTCTTTGACCTTTTTAACATTTCTTATCTCAGGAGTTGCCTGAAGTAAATGTAACCTGGGCTGGTGATGGACCCCGAGCACTGGATTCCATCCACATTTCAATTGCTGTGGCAACTGACAAAGGCCTCATCACCCCCATCATCAGGGATGCAGCCAACAAAGGAGTCCAGGAGATCTCAGCTAATGCCAAGGTGAAAAATGGGGAGAGGAGGAATTGAAGTTGAAAATGGTAAAATCTTGAAAGAGACGTGTTTCACTTGTTTTGGGCATCTTACTTTTTAATTAATGTAACTGATTAAAAACTTAATTAAATGGGGAAAAAAACATTTTTGAGGAATTGGAATTAGAACATTTATTAGTATTTTAGCAGCGTCTGAAAAAGTGTTCCGTGATTAATGGCGTCTACAGATCCTTTTTAAAGTGGAAAAATTGCCACTTACTCAGAACACCCTGCAAACTACTCAGGGATAGGAAACATGACTCCTTTGAAAATATTTGATGACCTTGAGAAAATTCACTTCAAAAGTCCCCATGACGCAGCAGCGGCGTTAAGTGCGCCATTTTAGGCCGTGTGTGTCTATTCATGAACATGGGTTTAGCTGCTTGGGGAAAAAACAAATTAATTTACCATTCATTTGAATGATTTAAACTCTTATTCCGATTGTGCAGAGTAGAAGCAACCTTCACCTGGACGGTTCCCATCAGGTGTCTCATAGTCTGAACTTTGTGCCATTAGGTCGCACGTCCCAGCTGTCCTTGGCCACAGATGGAGTACAAAGTTACAGTCGTCTGCTCTTTCCTCTGCCCACACTCAGCAGCTGAGGACTGACATGTTTTCACAAGTAAACAAAAAAAAGATCCAAATCTAACATTCGTATTCAGATACACTTTCTATGACTCACTTTTTTATGAATATACATGATACCCATGAATCGCATCCGTACTTCAAAGAAAGAATGAAGGCAATTTTCATGATATATCTCAGTGACTCAGTATGATATTTGCCAAATGCTCAGGGCTGCTGTTAATGCCTGTTTTGGGTCTTTTAGTATTTTCATTCAATAACTGAAAAATTCTCCATGGCAAGAAGGAAGTTAGCTCAGCTAGCATCATTTTTATTTTATTTTTTGTAAGAAGGGACAGCACATATTGATGAACATAATGTAAAAATGCCAGAATTAGCCATTATTGTTATTCTATCTGTGTTGGGCTGTGTTTATTCTGTACACCTGTGTTGTCTTAATGATTTCACAGTGCAGAAAGGCAATCAAATAACCGCGTTTACCTGTAACAAACCAAAGGTAAAAATAACTGTCAACACTTGTCGGTGTTCTCTCATCTCTTATCAGACGTCAGCCATTCCGGCATGTGTTGACATTCTGCTGAAATTCAAACCAAGCAGCAGAATAGGGAGGAATGGCCGTTGGTGCGAGACGGGCTGGTTTGAGTACTTTAGATTTTCACATACAACTGAAAAAGAGAAAATATCCTTTGAGCCAGTGTCCCGAGGGTGAAAATGCCTTGTTGTTGCCAAAGGTCCTAGGAAAATAGAAATTAAATACAGCAGGCCATCTGCGTATTGTCGCATACTATTTCCATTTTGACCACAATGTGCCCATTTTGCGATGCTACTTCCAACACCACATCACAACTCTGAAATCATCTTGAAAAGGAAAGTGAGTTTACCACACTCATTGTCTGTTTGGCTGGACGCGTAAAGTAGCACATTAACGTCATATCGGGCTGAAGAAGAAGAAATCAAACTCCGCAGTTACCTCCATTTCTGCTCTATCTCCACAGTGGAATTGCAGAGTAGGGCAAACACATATATATGCGCATCTATGCATGCACTCAACGGTGTGAAGTCTTCAAGCCCACAGTAATTACAGCATCCACTTAAAAGCATAAATTGCCCTTTAGAAAGCACTTTGCTGCTCCTCAGTTTCTCTTCACTTCTGCTTTGAGCTTAATCTACACATGCAACTCCTCGTTGGTATCAAACTAAAATATGGTTTAACCGAGGCATGGAGAGATCCAGTCGCAGCAGGCCGTCCTTGATGGAGAGGAATGTCAGACTCTTTGCGCATGCAGCTCTTATCCTGAATAAGCTCAGTCACTGTATCCCATTACTGATACGTGCGCTTGATGGTCTATGTTGGTTGAAACCTCGCCATTCAGCTTTGAGTGAATTCACTCGAGTGTGAAAAGTGACCGGATTTTAAATACTATCCCTCATTTCTTTGCAGTGTTTGTTTCATTCTCAGTGAAAAATAGCTGAATCGTGTGCAAACACATATGCACCAGATACAACACCCCCGTCGTCAATTTGTTCTCATCTGACACATTCATTGTCTTTACTTCGGGGTTGTGCAGAATCTGATCGAACATGGATTAACAGAACTGTTTCTTTATCAGGTGCCTCATCCTCCCTCTGGGCATCGTCATTTTCCCTTTCTTCACTGAGGCACTGCGCTGCGTCTGGTAGCGCTAGTGAGACGGTGCTCTGTCTCAGTGGTTTTTAAGCAATGGAATGTTTAGCGAGGAATAGAGTTGTGGGATGACTTTGTTCTTCTGATCCTCCAGATTTAGATATTGCACCCATTGCATACATCATAATGAAATATTCTGCAGAGATCTGTGCATCTTGGAGAGGGAAATGTAATGGATCTGATGAACATGACCGTTTTATTGGCATCGACAGCTAACGGTACAAATGATTCTTTAAAAGCTCAACTTCCAGGGCGAAGGCAGAAATTCTGTTGAGACTTGAATGACGAAATTCATAACATTGTGCATCCATGATCACTCTAGTATGCTTTTTTTGCCCCACTTGGACAGATCAGTCTCTTGTGATTTCTTATATGTAAAGTGATAAGAAATCATTTTTCCCACAGGCTTTGGCCCAGAAGGCTCGAGATGGAAAACTTCTTCCTGAGGAGTACCAGGGAGGCTCATTCAGGTAAACGACACAGATCAGTGCTCAAGCAAAGTTGTGGCACATGGAAAATGATGGCATCACAGAACTAAATTTGTCGTTTTAATTTACACACTTCTTTTTATTGATGCCCTCTCATTTTCCCACTCCCAACTCTATGATAACACACCCACTGTGAATTTTTACTTTTATAATTTAAACCCAGTCTAACAAAGAGTCGTATTATGCAAATTTGGCAGATCAGGGTGTGCTGAGCTGAATGTGGTCCGGGGTGACAAGGATCATTACTTGCTTTATCATCAATTCCAGAAATGTAGAAAGAGAGGCTTTTCAGCCCATTAGAATTAATGGTGTCATTGAGATATAAATGGGGTTTCTGTGTCAGGCAGGAGCAGTGAATTCCAATAGAGCTGCAGCCCCCCATGTCCTCCTGAGGATAAGTGTGTGTGTTTTGCCCTAACTCTCTTCATTTCCCCGTTTCCCCTGAGCCAGATTTCTCATTAAGGCAAACAGCAAACTGCCCCTGGGTCAGTCTTACTAACCACACACTGCATTTAGGGAGAAATTCAAAGGATGGTTGATCTTTACTTATTGGTGGGCTGTGTTGAAATATGAGATGTTCACTGCTAATTAAAATGTATACATGTAATTCACCCTCTCGTTTTTTATTTGCTGTCTCCATGCGGTAATGTTCTCTTCTTTGCATCAAGGGGCTGGTTTTAGAGCGACCCTTATGTCCACTTAGTTAAATCTTCTGCACATTCCGCCCACTGCTGAGCTTGACCTCTCTCCTCCCGCTCCCATTTCCTTTCCGTTGCAGCATATCCAACCTCGGGATGTTTGGTATCAGCGGCTTCAGCGCGGTGATCAACCCTCCCCAGGCATGTATCCTCGCCGTGGGCACCTCCAGGGCTGAGCTGCGGCTGCACGAGGCAGACCAGACCCTGCGCACCCAGCAGCTGATGACGGTCACCCTGTCCAGCGACGGGCGGCTAGTAGACGACGAATTAGCGTCGAGGTTTTTAGATAAATTCCGAGCCAACTTGGAACAGCCCCAGCGCATGGTCCAAGCCTAAACGTGCAAAAAGACAAAGAGGTAACTCCTTCTTGATTGAAGCCTGTCTCACGCTGTCACAATCAGTCGATACAGTGCAGATTCCCTGTGGATTGAGGCAAGTATTCTTGCGCTGTACATAGTGTTAACTTCCTTTTGTAGCTTCGTCTCTCACATGATAAACAAGCTTCGTGGTGGAGGAGTTAAAGTGGGCGTCTGTGACACACGGTTCTCACAGTGGTGCCAAAGATGACCAAGTCATAGCAGGCATAGCAGGTCACCCACTAGAAGGGATGTTTGGTCTGTCACACCAGTTTTGTGTACATATGAAGTTGTATTTTGCGGCACCTGTGCATCTGTCCCGTGTGACTACTCACACTCATGCAGTAGAACGCAGGACTGTCAAACTCATGTAAATTTGTCAGAGATATTTATTACTGAGCATCATTGGCGTTGCTGAACCCATGCAACATTTCCTGTTACAAAAGTACAACTAAAATCAAGACGCCGGTCATGTTAATATGTTTTAACTTATTTGACACAGATGCTTTGTCGTCCCTCAAAACTAATCCATTAAGTCCATGTGTATACAGACTAAACACAAGCATTTAAGATTTGGTGTCCTCGGATGCCAATAAAACACTTTTCAACCTTCAGATGTCTGAGCGCCTCATTAAACCATGTTCCTTCCCACACACAAGATCGAGCACAGCTACCAGGGAAACCACAGATGTGTGTGTGCGTGCGTGCGTGCGTGCGTGTGTGTATTTAATTAAAGTATAAAGGGATTACATAATAATTATCTCAAAGAAGCCAATTAGGATAATTTGCTGAGCTGAGTATACAGGTCAGCCTCCGTTGGCAGATGTGTATCTCTGCTGTAAGCCTGGCGAGAACAGATGTTTATGTATCAGCAGCAGTCAGACGGGGCTTATCTCAGCCTTGTACAAGCAGAGCAGGTATATTGTTTGTTTTTGAAGATAAAGCAAAGAGCTCTGATCGCACACTTTTCATTTGTACCTTTCTTAGATTTCTGTTTCACATATCGCTGTTAGGAATGAGTCTAAAAATTAGTATAGGTGTCGCACTGAAGATAATTCAGGTCATGGCTTATCTTAAGGTGCAGCTTTGATTTTAAAAAAAACAAAACATTTTTCTAAAGTGACTTGAAGACGCCACAAGCAGCAACACAACAAAGGAACAGGAATTGATGGGGATTACAGTTAGTGGGGTTTAGGTTATGGTTAATTTGGTTCAATGTAATATTGAAACCATAAATTGACTCTTTTTTTCTGCTTCAGTGACAACCTTCCACACACTTAACCACTTTCCAGTGCCTGCAGCGAAGACATTTTGACCTGTGGTTGCTGTGGTATCAAACCGACATGCGTATTCTGCATTAAAGACAGACAAACAGGAAGAGTACACGGGGACCATATAGGCAATTGGCACAGTCCAGCTGCTTTCTACAGTGTGTCTTCTGTTCTGAAGACACATGCACCTTCAACAGTGCTAGTAACCACGGTGATGTGAGGCAGTCTCACTAAAGTGGTGAGAGAACCAAACGGTGCTTAAACATTCAAGTTAAAGTGTCCTATACAGTGATGTGGAAAGAACGATGAGTGCACAGCGAGTTGTCATGCCTCTTTTGGCTGGAGTTACAGTTTTAATGTTGTTGCTTTGTTCTTCCAGTTCTCGAGAGCTCTATTTTTTTTTTAAACAGCTCAAGGGAATTGTTTTTGTTTTGTTCATTTGTTGGACCCGAGGATGAATTGATTTAATTTTGGTGGTCAAAGATCAAAGGTCCTGATCCATCCGACCTCACAAAGCAAATAATTTTGTGTTTTGAACGCTGCATCTAAGGAACACCTTCAGGCTGTTTCTTAGAATATGATGCATTATGTTAATTTAGGGTCAGAGATGAACAATTTTGTTGGTCATGATGATGGTTCCATGCTAATGTCTGGAAAATGGTTGCATGTCATAAATATCAAACGTGGCTCATGAATTTGCAATGGAATAAGATGAGTGTTATCGGGCTTCTTGTAGATAGTTTCTTGTTGTGATGTATCTGTATACATCCATCCATCCATCCATCCATCCATCTATCCATCCATCCATCCATCCATCCATCCAGTACTTTTTAGTTGGCATTTTCCTTTGTAAGAGATTCGCAAGATGTTTGGATTTCTTCCTTTTACTTAGGTTATTCTAACACATTGGCACATCTCCTCTGTGCCTCAAACAGACTGATCCTGTGCTTCATTCCCTGTCATCTCTGTCTTGCTGAATTTAAATGTGGTCTCGCTTGGTCAGCTGCGCTCATACAGTATAACCCTGGGCTGCTACAGTGTAGTACATATCGTGTGAGTCATGATCAGATCAAGTCAAATGCAAACACTACTGAGTAAATAATGTGAAAGTACATAAAAAAATAATACAACATGAAATGACAAATGTATATGCTTTATGAGCAGTGTATTTTCCATTCCTTAACAAATCCTCGAAAACAGCAGCTGTTAAAAACACTGAGCACTAATGATAATCACATGTTCATGTTGTGTTGCCGTACATCCTTTGCCCAACAGCATCCTCAGGTCCTTAGTATAGCCGACAAAAATAATATTTAATGAACCTACATCATTTCTTTGTCATTTACTGTTGGCGCACTACCTGACGTAAACATGCTGAAATCATGTTCACGTCACTCTTTTTTTGTAAGCTCCGTCATATTTTACTGTCGGCCCGACAGCCGCTGTTGGGCAGAGCAGTTGAACAATGCCCTTCCAAATATCAGCCCCGCACAAAAAAATGCAGCAAAACATATTCTGACATTTCCTTGGCTTCCCTGTCACTGTCTGACATTTACACCACAGACCCCAGCCCGCCGATCTCTGCCCGCCAATCTCATTATGTGGAACAGCTGGATAAAAGGGCCGCCAGACCCGAAGGGATCAGATTTGTTCTCACCGAGCCTTCGATGAACCGCACGTAGGGTCTTTAAGAAAGCACAGCAGCCATAGTGAGGCATGTTGGTCCAACTCATGGACACACAGCATGGTGCAGAGAAAGAGCTGGAGGCAGTTGCCATGGAGACCATAGTCAGGAAGCATGCACTTGTGCAGCGCTTGTGTTTGGATGTCCTTCAGATGTGTTGCCTGATGAATGTGTTGTGTTGTATCCAAATCCCAGAAGTGGTTTGAATGAGTTCCATGTCTGACAGGTTTCATGTATCCAATGAGATGCTCGAAGCACCCACAGATTTGAGGGTGTGGTGTCTGAGCCTCCACCCGACCTGCACGTTTAGCAACCCTGAAATTCAGTGCCGTGCAATACAACGTTTCACAAAACACATTTAGGAACATTCTGCAAAATACACCATTATCTAATCAAATACCGTCAAAAAAAATCACAAAATACATTTCATAGAACATTGCAACATTTCACCCAAAATAGTGTAGTTCACTAAACATGTCATAGATCAGTACATTTAAAAAAAAAACAAATTACAAGACACCGTAAATTGTAGAAACTAGAAAAACATCACACAAAACAATCATCAGATATAATATTTTGAAATATGAACATTTGTCATTAAAGGTGCTGTGTGTAAGATTTGGTGACATCTGGAAGTGAAGTTGCGTGTTGTATCCATCACCTCACCCTCACCCTTCTGAACATGCAGGAGAACCTATGGTCGACTTCAGCTGTCAGTAAAACTCAAAAGATGTTTAGTATGTCCACTCTGGGCTACTGTAAAAACAGAGAGAGGACCCGCTCTTCATGTAGATATATATTAAAGGGGTTCATTTAAGGATAATGGGGGGGGGGGGGGGGGGAGGGGGGGGGGGGGGGGGGGGGGGGGTAAACATTTAGGTGATTATAAATTCCTGAAAATGTCAGTATGTGATTGTTTTGTGATCATTTTAGAAGTGACAAAAATGACTGACATCTTACACACTGCACTTTAACTTTATGAACTTCAGGGGTTTTGCCACCTTGATGCCCACGGCTGCCGCCTCGAATCAAATATGTTAACGGTTGAAATGAATCTGTTTTCAAGAGACAGGGAGTCCGCACACATCATTTGTGATATTTGAATTGGACCCTGACGTATCTGTGAGTGAATTGCAGCTGCTACTTCCTGACACTACATCCCACACTCCTACTTCATGTGGACAGCACTTCTCCCACACGTTATTGCTCATGACAAGGTTGTGTGATTATATTTCATTTGGTGGTTTAATTCCCCCGTTCATAAGACAAGAAAAAAATGTGGACAGGAGCCGACTGGGCCCCACACAATGTGTGTCTGTGTCTGGATGCTGTAGAGGAGTGTGAGCATATTCATATTGCCTCTCAGATAATGGAGCAGCCGAAATTTGGTCGTTTGATCGACATCTCCCTTGCTGCCCAAGTGCCCTTTGGCAAGATACTGAGCCTTAAATTGCCCCTGTGGGCTACACCAATAGAGCAATGAACGCGTTACATAAACACACGAGTTACTGTTCACTTCTAATGGAAGACTTTTATAAGCATTAACTTTAAGGATCCTTACATATCATATTCACAAAATTGTTAAAACTGCCTGATTTCGTAACAGTGGTTTTGTTACTTTTCTCTTCCACCCTTCGTCGTTGCATCTAATTTAGAAAATCTAGAGTGATCCCAAGCTTCTTTTTTTTGGTCATTTTATTGTGTTTATTAAATTTTCTTCATTTATTTTAATTGCTGTACAGCGATCTCAAATTGATACGATTTTTTTCCTCCTTCTCTTGTCTCTAATATTGTCTTTTACAACATTATGCCGTGTGCAAGGGGTTAAACCAACCCAGTCCAGGGGCTTTTGGAGCAAGTGCACCCATGACTGAAATCAAAATATTCCAGAATGCGCGCCTGTCAGTCCTATGAAGTATGACTTGTAATGGGATGTTTCCAAACTTCTCAGCCCATATGGCTGCTGACATGCTCAGTAACACCCACTGCCTACAGAGAAGGACTCTCACAGCTCCACATCTGGTAGGCAGCCTAAGCCCCCCCCCCCCAACACACACACACACATAATGCACTATATTCGCGCTTTAGTAACACCCTGAATTTGACTATGGCTCCTTTCAGCAGGCAGTGAATGATGGTGTCTGTCAAACACAATATTACCTTAAAGTGAAGAAATGCTTGGCCCATGTGGGTGAGAGATGTGCGGCATGTGTGAGGAACTTGTCGGCGTCTTTGTGACTGGATTTCGCTTCGGAAAAGTGCAGGAAGCTCCAGTCATAACACCTCCCGCTTTCTCTGCCGCTCCTCGGGGGCCAGTGCACTAACACACTCGGTTATCCGTGACCACTTCCTCTTGGAGTGATGTACCCCCCCTCTCCCCCAACACAGGATAACCCTCACAGTCCTGGAGAGCCAGTCAGAGGCAACAACAACAACAATGTCTATTCATTGCCCCTATGAGTGTTTTTTCTACAATGATGCATCCATCCATCCATCCATCCATCCACTATTTATTCTAAGCCCAGAGACAACTTTGGACAAAAGTCCCTTGGTAAGTCATTATAGGGCCAACATAGAGACAATCACATACACGCACATTCACATTGACCAACAATTTAAGACTTGGGTCACTTCTATTAACCATAAATACAAAGTGACATTTTCACAATCGCCTGCATTTAGAATTTTATTCCATTACCCTTAACTGAGCCCATTAAAATGTACATTTACATGAGGAGCGAGTCCTCTCTATGGGGGCCACCATGTTTTTACAGTAGACCCGAGTGTTAGGGTCGGTACTCAGAGAGCTAGAACCTAAAATGCGAGAGACACTTGGAACGTGAATTAAGAATCTTCATTGAGCTCTTGGTTGCGGCAAAAACAAAAATGCAAGCACAAGAGTAGAAAAAGATCTAAACTTGGCTCGACATGGAAAAGCTAAACTTAAACTAATCCCAAACATGAAGACATGAGACAACTTAATCAGACAGGAGCGTACAACACAATGGCGTTGAACAAAGGGAAGGGAGAGGGTTAAATAGGGAGAGAGAGAGAACCAGGACCAGGTGCAGACAATCATGGAATCACACCAGGTGCAGACACTCAAGGTAATCAGACAGGACAGGGGTAAAGACAGAGACGGTGCAGACAAACAGGAAAAGGAAACCCTCACCAAAATAAAACAGGAAATGACACAAAACGTGAATAAACTAAAAAGGGGAAAACAAACATAACTTAACAGACATGAGGTGTAACACAGAGTGGACATACTAAATATTTCTTTCGTTTCAACCCGGACTCCCACAGGTTCTCCTGCATGTCCAGAGGGCTAAAGCTGAGGTAATGGATACAACATTCAACTTGTTCAATATTCATCAGCTCCAACTCTCTACCCTGTGTACGCTATCACTGTTTGACGTACGCTGACACTGACATACATGTCACTGACAACTCGTGTTTTAATAGTGTAACGATGAAGCATCAACCTCACATAAACGTTAAAAAAAAACTGTTGGCTTGAAACACCATGGATTCCTGAAATCCTCTCTGACAGCGGACTGTCCCCCATCCCAGAGGTAAATAGTCGTTTTGAGGACTCCGCAGCTTTGCCTTCAATTGGGAATGAACTGAAGAAACCTCTGGTTTTACAGAAGTTTAAATAACATTTTTTAAACAAAACAAAAAAAACAAGCAAACATCGCAATTACTTTTCTTTCTACAGCTTTCATTAAAACGAACACGGCCAAGGTACTGAAAATAACTGCAACCCCATCTTTTTCCCACAAGAGGCATTCATTGTTGCTGCATTGGGGACTGTCAGGTCCAGCTGTGAAGTGTCACCATGCTGAGGCCAGGATAGGTGGGTTATTGTTGGCTCTGGTAGCAGTGATATCCTCAGCGGTGGGACCTTTCCAGCCGCCATCGGCCTTGTTGGGTAATTACTGAAGGACTTGATCAATGTCTTATACTGTGCCAAGTGTTACCTCACTACACATGTTTAGAAAAACTTTTCTCAAAACACACATTATGTTTAAGGCTCGTTTAAATAAACAAAAGCGTTTCTGAGACTATACATACCGTTTATCATCATAATAGAGGCTAAAGAACAAATAGAGAGCCCCTTAAATGGGAACAATGGGTCCCCTTTAAATTAGAAGGCCCAGCAGGGCTTAAGAGATCAGACCAATGAATTGTCACCTGAAAAATCAGCAAATCATGTTGAAAAATTGTTTTTTTTCACGATGTTGATGAAAGTGGAAAAAAGTTGCAAACCAGCTCCTGATGAGTTCTGTCGAAACAGTTCCCTGAGATATTCCTTTATTTGTCTTTGTGTCACCCTGCACTATAACAAAGAAACCAATTGAATCCAGACAAACAGAATACCTTCTTGGTGGAAGTAACAATAGACTGTGAAAAGCTTTGCCCCTCAGCAGCCAGAACACCCTCATTTGTGACCAATAAACCTTCTCAACTATCCCAGTTATGATTAATATCATGAAAAGTATCCTGGACAATAAAGCTCCTGCAGTAAATCCTAAGCAGCTCACCAAGCCAAGTAGCCAAGTACAAAAACAGTTACCGACGCCCACTTAGAGGAAAGTGTGTACTCAGCTTCTCTGCGGATCGATAAAAGCCTTATTGTGTTCACGTTACCAGAGACACTGGTCTCACCATTCTTCCCGTGGCCTATAAAACTCCCACCAGGTCCACAGAGAAGGGTTCACTTCCAAACCTCAACTTCCCAAACGTCCACACAGGAAGCGTGTACATCTCTGACCGTGGACCTCAGACACTCGTGTGTAAAGTGATATTTGGGCGGCGATGCTCGAACGGAGATTAATGGAATTCCACATCATCTGTTAATTCTGTTTACTTCCACCGAGGCTATGCTGATGATAGGGTGTCCTCTTATGATCTTTGAGGGAGGGAGAGAGAGAGAGAGAGAGAGAGAGAGAGAGAGAGAGATGGAGAGAGAGAGCACTCAAACAACAAATCCTGAAGAAATGCCAGTTGTACTATTATACAACTTTCACCTGCAGAGAGAACTTGTGCTTTGACAGCATATCTAAAGGACCAGTCACCACCTTCTATGAGGTTTTAACCAGGTGATCACATAAAAGTCATTTTTAATTTCCACTTAATTGTTGTCCATCTCTACTCACTTAGGTGGAGGCAAAAACTGTATGAGGACGAAGGTATCCTCATGTAACCTAACTGATTTTAAAGGATAATTCCACTTGATCAAACCGTTACATGGACTAACTCACCCTCTACTATATTCAGCAGTATTCAGTCTGGAGTCAATGGACTTCAATTTCATGGTGCGAAAAGTGAAGCCAATGTGGAATTAGTTGAATCTTGTATTCTCCCAAATGATCAGCAGGGGTTGATTATACCGTTTACAAATGCAGTGTATTTTTGTAAACGTTTAAAGGGGCAGTGTGTAAGATTTGGTGACATCTAGAAGTGAAGTTGCATGTTGTATCCATTACCTCACCCTTGTGAGCATGCAGGAGAACCTATGGTGGACGTTAGTCGTCATTAAAACTTTTAGTACATCCACTCTGGGTTACTGTAAAAACATGGCCGTCCCCACGGAGAGGATATGCTCCTCACCTAAATGTTTTATGTTTTTTCCATTACCCTACCTCTCGATAGGGGCCCCCATGTTTTTTACAGTAGTAAAAGTGGACGTCCTAAACATCTTTTGAGTTTACCATAGGTTCTCCTGCATGCTCAGAGGGGCGAGGGTGAGGTGGTGGATACAACATGCAACTTCACCTCTCACCAAATCGTACACACTACACCTCTAAGTCTAAAATAAACCATATTTGTTGCAATTTACAAAGGCATTCAGACATAACAGACAATATTATAACATGTCAAACCATAATAGATGATAATGATCAAATAGACAACACATATTAATAAGAGCAGGCATGTGACTTGCATGATGGGCCTAAATCAGTACAATCAGATCAAATGAGCAGTTATATTTCGAATCTTGCACATAACATTTTCATTTGTCCATCCATCCGTGAGCTTATCCTTTCAATTGACACCAGAAGTCAATCACAGATGATGTCTTCACTTCTAATGAAATATTACTTTAAAGACAAGACATGATATGTCAGTACTACACTGAAGTAATCGTAGATAATCCAAAAAATCCTAAAAGTAATTGTTCAAGAAAAGCAAGTTTGTACTCATACACGTCTATACTCCTTCTCTGCAAACCCATTGTATATCTTGTAGTGTCTCTGATCTTATTGTTTGAGGGACAGATCTCTTGCCCACTGCAGAAGAGGCTCACCCCCTGACCAGCGACCGCGAGGGCTTCATAAATCTCTACTGTGACTGGAAGTTCCTGTTGGTGCTTGTTGGAGAACAGACAAAAGCAGCAAAACACTTTGAGAACTGCTGTGCAACTGCACCCAGGGGATGTGCCATAACATCAACACAGGTCCTGGACCCAGGGTCAGGGGGCATTGGTGTGAGAGTATGTGGATGGCATGTTTGAGAGAGTGAGAAGAGTCAAATGTGCAGTGGTCTGTTAGGGAATATATTTGTCTGTGACATTCAGGTCACTGGGTATTTCTACCAGTAAACATCGGTGCATTCAGGGTATCAGTGTCGGGGCCAGTGACACTGCAGCAGGGTCTGAGCGGGATTTGATCAAGTGACCTTTGCTTACAAAGGCAACTGCTCGAACCACTGAGGCACTGCTATCCCAGGAAAACAAACAGGAAAAGGAATATCCTTTAGATCCTAACAGAAGAAGAAATTACAAACAGAAAAGAAAAACCAAAATCAACATCATGCGAATTCCAGACATCTGACAAATGGGGTGCCAGATGTGTCTCCCAAGTGTTTATGTGCCATGGATGAGTCTCAGCACTTATTAGCACCTGGTACTTGGGTAAACAAATACCAAAGAGCTCATGTGGAGCACAGAGCAGCTAGGCCAAAGGCAGGAAGAGCTAATGCTAACCCACCACCTCTGTCTTCAAATGGTTGTTTTAAGTCTACACTCCTGATCGGAGACGGAAGTACAGGACATTTAAGGATGGCTAATACTGAGAGACTCAATGTGGTTGACTTATCGGTCAAGGATTTAGCAGAGACTACCAACTATCGTCCCTGAACACCCAGGGGATCAGGATATCATTATTCACACAGGGTCTGTTGACATTTCACACAGGAAAACTCTCTCTGAGATCCTGAAAAAACACTTCCTCCTGCTTTTTGAAAACTTAAGAGACTGTGCCCATGTCTACTTGTCTGGACCAATCCCAACCTGGAGAAGAGGAGCAGAATCCTTCAGCCGACTCTCAGCCTTGAATACATGGCTGTCAACAACCTGCTTCACCCATGGACTCAGGTGTATCGGCAACTTCAATATGTTTTGGAAGTGTAAGGATCGTTACCAACCAGATAAACCAAATATCACTGGCTCCAGACTGCTCAGTGCCAACCTACATCACGCCCTTGGGACGCCATGTCCTATGAACAACATGTGGATAAATGCGAAGGACAGAGCACACAGACAGACAGCTGGCACCTCCTCACCCCCCTGCCTGGCAGCACACAAAGGCAACAGCATCTCCACCCCCACCCGAACCCAATGAGGGTCCAGCCACTGCCCCCCCCCCCCGCCGGATCAACTCCATATCTCCACCTGCCCACCATCACCTCCAACAACACACACAGGACAGTGTGACCTCGACCCACCACAACTCCCTGCCTCCTCTGCCCTACCACCTACAGCCACACACACACATTAAAAAATTGGTTAAATCCGCCAGACCTCAACTCAATCAGTTTAACAAGCTTTTAAGTAGTCCAGACTGAGACGGGCCCCATGCCACTTTTTCAAACTTACTGGTTTTCTTAAATAGCCGGTGGCATGTCCCAACATCTCGCAGTCTCAACAGGCCACATGGCGCCTGTATTAGTAACTTGAAGCCTTTTAATACTCTAACAACATCCTCTTCTATCACAGAGTTACTACAGATGACACCGGCTCCTCTCAACATAAGATCATTACCTAATAAATCCTTCCTGGTTAATGACCTGATAACTGAGAAAAATTTAAATTGCATATTCTTGGTTGAAACCTGGCTTGGAAGTGCTACTAGCGCAGCTGTACTACTAGAAGCCTGTCCCCCAAATGATCAATTCTATCAGAAAGTCAGACAAAAGAAGAGAGGAGGGGGAGTTGCAGTAATTCTCAAAACAGTTTGTGTGTAATGACATTGACCTGGGTGCTTTTACACCATTTGAATATCTTGCCCTAGAACGTGAGACAGAAGGAACGACGCTTTTGATGACATTGTATACACCACCAGGACACTTGCACTTTGCAGAGGTAATATCTATTGTCATCACTAGGTGTGTTAACTGGGCTAAATATTGACAATGTCTCAGGAACTGAACTACCCATACCTGATAATCACTGTGTGTTTTTAATGCCACCTTAACCTCAGCAAAGGCTAAGAGAGAGTTTTTAATCCATGGAGACATATTGATAATGGAGCTGAAACTAACTTTGCTAATATCGTGAGATCATTTGATCCACACAGACATGATGTCACTCTAAATGACTTGGTTGTAAAATCCAATACCACCCTGACAACTGCCTTAAATACTGTTGCTCTGCGGAAGGAAAAAAGTTGATTCACGGACAGAATCTCCCCATGGTGAAACTATAATAGTGTTAAAGAAAGCAAGAGAGCTTGTTGTGCAGCTGAAAGACAGTGAAGGAAGACCAGACTCACAATTCATCTTGATATATACAAGCAAACCATGGCAGCCTATAACAAAGGAATACGTATGGAAAGACAAAAATATTTCTCAAAAATCATTACAGAGAAATCAGCAAACCCCAGAACACTGTTCTCCAACATCAATCAGCTACTGAACACTGCCTCCACCCCTCCACAGTTCTCTGCATCTAAATGTGAAGAAATCCCCTTATTCTTCAATAACAAAACATCATCAATTAGAACCACTATTGCTGTTGTTTCAGGTACCAATGCAAACATGAAAATTCATAGCGGATCCTGTAAACATGATACAACCATGGGGAGATTCACCAGAGTTACATTACCTGAGCTTTGTAAGACCGTCACTGAATGTAACTCTTCTACCTCATGTATTGACCCTGTGCCCACAGCATTCTTTAAACTTGGTGTTTGACCGTGTATCAAGTCATGTCCTAACAATTATAAACACGTCACTTCAAACTGGCATTTTTCCAGACGCGTTCAAAACAGCTGTTGTAAAACCCTTACTGAAGAAACCCAGCCAGATAGAAATGCACTAAGCAACTACAGACCAATAGCAAATCTCCCATTCCTTAGTAAGATACTTGAGAGACTAGTATCAGTGTAAATAAACGCCTTCCGTAAAGGAGATAATATTCTGAAGGAATTTCAGTCTGGTTTCAGAAAATACCACAGCACAGAAACAGCTCTTACTAAAATCATCAGTGACCTCAGACTAATGCTGATGAAAATAAGGTCTCAATTCTTATCTTCCGAGACATTAGTTCAGCGTTTGATACTAATCGATCGCATAGAAAAATTGGTTGGTCTTGCTGACCATGTACTACACTAGTTTAAATCAAATATTGAGGGAGAGGGTTCAATGTCAGTCTAAGAGATCATGCATCTATGGAACATGACAACAGGGGAGTTGTCTTGGTTCATAATAACATTTTATACTCCTGATCATTTTTACTACTGTTTTACTACTGTTTCATTTACTCTTTTGTTTCATCGGCTGCAAACACCATAGATTTCAGAGCTGCTGAAACGGTTGAAACCTCAGGAAAACCTGGGCTGGATTTTTCAGTCGGATTAGAGGGGACAGTGTGTGAGCCTTCCACCATGAGAAGACGTTCTGGGCATTTTTAAAAGATAATTGTCAGTGGATGAGCAAAAGCAACTGTCTGACCTCTTTTCCAGGAGGGGTCTGCACCCCAGTTCCTCTGAGTGTGGTGTGCGCGCAGGAACAGATCACCCTCAAAGGTGACTGTTATTAAAGAGAACACCCAACCCTGTTTATGAAACCCTAGCCGAAATCTCCAACAGAGCAGGTTTCAGAGCCAGAGACAAGAAGTCCAAGCCAAAATCTCCGATGGAGCAGGTTTAAACTTAGCCCAAGCTTCAAAATGTTATTCTTCTTTATAGTTATCTCCTTCACATCCGTCACGTTTCAAAATGCTCTTATGTTCCTTTTTAATGCTCCTTCTTTGATGGTAAAGCACTTTGAGCTGCAATGTTTGTATGAAATGTGTTATACAAATAAAATGTATTATTATTATTATTATTATTATTATTGTTATTATTATTAACAGACGATCAAGTCTCAGTTGTCAGCACAATCAACAACATATGTTGACTTGACAACAGTTCTCACTAGTTTGGTGTTAGACTTTCTACAAACTGACTACTGTTCTGTACTGTATCATATCATCTTCAAACGCTTATCCAGTAATCTGGGTCATGGAGTATTTTACCAGTGTTGTGGAATTGTGGAGGTTGGTTGCTGTTGGGAGCTAATGAGAGAGAAAGAGAGTCCACAAAGACTCAGAGCCAGGATGTCGTAGGTTGAGGTAGGCTTTACTCAAGGAGAAGTAATGGAGGCATCCGCCAGACAGTGCTACTATCAGTTCTGTTATATAGTTATATAGGCCGAAGTTGTGGCTAGCATGTCACCTGATATGGTTTTCCTGGGAACAGGGTGACCTTAAGGAGAGTGTGTCGTGAGCCATTTTAGGGGAATACTTTTCCTCCACAAATCCCCCCTTTTTGAATGTAAGATCAAAAACAAAATGGCTCTAGGAGGTGAATCCACTCTTAACTTTGTCAATTAAGTACCAATTTGACACATTTAAAAGAGCCCATTGTGAAACTAAGCAGATCGAACATAGCGCTGCCTGTACAACAATAGATTTTGCATTGAAGTCACGCACAAAAACAAACGTCACAAATCCTGATTCAATAATACAATCACTTGATTACAACATCAACCCAATCTCATAATCATACGCCATCAGCCACAGATGTTTACACAGGTAGGAATGAAAAACCCAGTGGGAAAACTTTCCTACCACCCCTCGATAAGTTTCAGAGTCAGATGTTAAGGACCAATCTAGGGATCACAACAAACAGTCCGTCAAAAGTCAGATAGTGAACCAGCATACAAAGAGACATACTAGACTTTTCCATCTTGTTACAGCTCTGCTCTCTCTCTCTCTCTCTCCCTCTCTCACACACACACCCTGTCAGCTCATCATCCAATTACCAGCCACACCCACTCCCCGCAGTTGCACCTCCTCAACCTAATCACCAGTCCTCTCATATAACCTAGTACCCCCATGACTCCTCTGCCAGATCGTAATGTTCTTCACCTGCTCTTGTCTCCTGTCCCTGATTACGAACTCTGTTTTATCCCGACTGTTTGCTATGCTACTTCAGTTTACAAACCTTCCACCTTGGTCTGTCTGTTTCATGCTGTGCTTGGGTCTTATCACACCTGTTACACATCTAACCTGTCCCTGATATAAACTGTAACAGGCATGACTTTTATTTACAAATGTATCAAAATAAAACTGAATTCTAAAATCACTGGTTAAAAGAAGTTGGGTTTTTTTGTTTTGTTTGCAGAAACAAATACAATGATCATAACACATGAATCATCAAGGCAATGAATTACAGAAATGCAACCTTATAAAATTACAAATAGGAAAGCTAGGGGTCCAGAGAAACATACGGTGTCCGACATTGTTTTAGCGTATGAACACACCGACTCAACATTAATTTTAGTGACCTCCGACTGACGTAGTCGGGTGTCGTTACTGCCGAGGTGAATAAGCCTCTATGTCGCCCGCTCTGGCCCCAAGGATACATCTGACTGTGGTCGCCGGTGTCGCAAACTTCACGTTTCTCAAAATAGACTCGCCAATGACTAGAGTCGTCCCCTCAACCGGTGTGTCGCTGAGTGGGGAAAATGATTTGGAAACGTGAACCGGCCGGTGGCTAGCCGGGGGCTTCGGGTTAGAACTACGCTTCCTGCCACGGACAGTTACCCAGTCACCCTGGTTTCCTGGCTGCTCAGGAACTGCTGGGGGGGCTGAAACGATCTGTGCTGTAGCGGTAGCTGCTGCGGTTGCTGCTGCTGGGCTCGCATCTGCTAGCGGGGAAGGCTAATCTGTGGAATTGATCCATATGATCACGGCGACTGGACAACAGATTTAAATTACCTGAGCTGAGCTTGTCCTCTGTATCCTCAATGAAGTTATTATACTGGCGAATAATCTTTTCTTTAAGGGCTCATGGACTAATGAACTTTGGGTTGGTGCAAGACTCCCGAATTTTCCGTGTTAAAGAGAAGACCATCGTCATTTCCAAGGTAAACAACACACTTTTCCCACGGTGCGGCTCGTTTGTTTGCTTTTTACGAACACATGTTTCTGCTGGACACATTTGTTTCAAACAAACTATATTTTAAGCCTGGAATCCACTTTGAGAACCCCACTCTAACCGTGTCGGATAAACATGTTTGCTATGTTAATGAGTTTGGAATGCGCGACTCCGGTTAAGACAGAAACAGATGCACAGATTTGGGCTTCTCGGTTCAATACCGCCGCAGCGGAAGGTTGTAAGGTACGGTTGATGATTAAAAGGCCATTCCGGCTCCAACATATATGGACGTACTCTTATGTTCAGGTTTTGAACTCAGCTACTTTTCCGAGTATTGTTTATGTTGTGCAGTGAACGCTGCTGGCTCAGCCGCTCGTGAGTGTGAAACATGCTTGCTTAGATGGCGGGACTAGAAAGTATTTTGAGTGTTAAATACAACAGCTACAGAGGCAGAGAGCATGGATCAATAAATCTGTGCTAGTAACACATACATATTCAAACTGACAGAATCACTGAAAACAATGGATCAAGTAACCCAGAAATCACAGCTGAGTCTTTGACCACACAATTTACAAAAGCATATATATACACACATTTACTAAATTGCTGAATGGCATAGTACAAAGTGTGTAGGTAAACAGATCAATAAGTCAAATGAATGAAGTCATGACTATAACATATATCAGATGTGCATATAAACAATAGATTAGAAAATCCACAAGTCTCCACTGGGCGATAACAAAAAATGTTGCCCGTAAAACTACGTAAGAAGTAAAAAAACTAAATGTAAATACACAAATTTATGAAAATGTTAAGCGTCAGAGTATGAAGTCTGGTTTTACTTTTAAGGAAAAGTAGCGAAGTGGCCAATATCCCGTCAGACAGACGATCTGGATCTCGGCAGGATTCCAGCCTGGTAAATGATGACGGCCACATTGGAGGTTTGTCTGTCATCAAGCTGCTCTCTTTCACTTTCCTCCTTTTCCCTCTCCTGCTTTATTTAGAGAATAAGTTCTTGACTGCAAGCCTCTACTTTTCTTTCATCTCGCTGTCAGCCTCTTGTGTCTGCTAAGGCAGTTTCTGTTCTCTGATATCGCAGAACATTGTCCAACGAATTAGCTGCAATGTGCCTTCACCTTAAAACAAGAGGTAAAAGAGGGAGGAGGTGGCCTCTTCCATGCCGTCTGGTTATTTGTGGTTAGGTGGAACGTTGACTGAAGCTCCGGGGCCTCAATGAAGGACTGATGTGGCGTCGGCAGCCAGCGGTTGGAAAAAGCTAGCGGGGCAATGACAGCATGTGGCACTTTGCAGCCGAGGAGACTGGATCGGTGGCGGTGAAACATCCTGAAGACTGGAAAACAAAACCCTGGAAAATTTCACTGTGACTGGAGAGGAGAGCTTGAATGAAGGATGGCGGAGAAACCAGGCCTCTCTGGAAGAGGGGTGGGAAGGGGGGGTAAAAAAAACAACAGACCCATTTAAAGAAAGAATGGCATATTTGTCAATTACTGTGTCACAGTTCATTAAAATATATTTTTATTAATTTGCGAAAGATTTCATCATGTTTTACTCACAAATTTGCTTCCTACACACCCAAACCCTAAACCCAAATTTGTGACCCGGGGGCCAAATGTGGCCCGCAGGAGCATTTTATGTGGCTTACGAGAGCTTAAAGGCATATGATTGTCTAAAAATAAAAGTCATACATACATTGGCCATAAACTTCTGTAAATTACACACGCACTTTTTTATACCTAGCAATATATTCAGTGTGCTTACAAGTGTAACGTGTATGTAAATGCACACTATTTGTACCTTGAGTAAATGATAATCAAGTATGAAGACAATTAGTAATCACATTTAGTCGCACAATTAAAACTGGCCCCTTGAGAGCGACCATAATGCTGATGTGGCCCTTGGTGAAAATTAGTTTGACACCCCAGCCCTAAACCTAACCTACATATTGTATATCAAATACTGCAATGACAGTCACACCATCAGATAAAGATAAATACAACATGGTTCTCAGTCAAATGGATTGACAGATTTTACTCTGACAGGTGGAATGTACGTGATATGTAAAAATTATTTGAATAATTGGGTCAAATTTTTGCTCGTGTTGTGAGCGAGGATGTCAGGTCAGATGGAGCACAGGGAGTGTTTAGGAAGAGAGACAAAGAACAGTGGGGGGGAAAGGGGGATGGACAGATAGAGATAGAGCGGGGGGGGCACTGCACCATTGCACAGATCGCTCAAAATACAAATGAAGAGCAAACATTCACCAGCACCATGCATCTTAAATAACATCATCAGTGACAGGTACTTGTAACAAATGCTTTCGCGTTGTTAACTGTTGGGATGTGAGTGCCGAGAAGCCTTGGTGCCAACTTCCAGACTGGCATCACCACGCCCCCGCCCTCTCAGAGAGGGGGGACCAGGCCTTCCTAGCTATGCACATGGTTTTCTAAGTACTTCTGACTTTAATTCTCTTAAAATTAAATTCACCTCTAAAATTATACCCACCCTGCATTTCCCTAAATATGTTTTGAACTTGGCTAGGAGGTAGGTTCTGTCTTGCTTTGTACATGATTTGTTGTCTTGTGTTTAACCATATTGCTGAATTTCAGAGTGTGTGTCTTTATGAATAATGAATTTGTGTGCACAAGATATTGAGTTTTATTGATGATTCTTATTGCCCTTTTTTGTGATGTGCATACAAATATATATATATATATAATTTCTATATTGTAAACATGGGAGCATGTACAAAAGGGTTGCCCTCACATGTTCACATTATAATCGACTATTAGTTTCATCTCATTAATGTCTGATTAAAAAAACAGTTTGTTTAAGTTGCAGTGTGTACGATCTGGTGACATCTAGAGATGAAGTTACATGTTGTATCCCTCACCTCACCCTTCCCTTCTGAACATGTAGGAGAACCTATGATTGCCCTCAGTTGCCAATATAGCTCAGAAGATCTTTAGTATAAACATGGCGGCCCCCATAGAGAGGACCCGCTCCTGATGTAAACATACAGTAAAAGGCTTGTTTTGGGGTAACGTGAAAAGAATGTCATGCATTCAGGTGATAAGATTGTGAAAACATCAGTATACAATTTTGATCTATAGATAAAAGTGACAGTAATCGACCAATATTTTTACACACTGCACCTTTGATGAATATATTTCACCACATATTCTGTCATGGAAATGAAAGTGAGCTCAGTATAATCGTCTTTGCTGACCATTCCAGGTGTGAAGTCACGCTATTTGTCCAGGCAGCCACAGAGTGGATCCGGCTCAGTCCAGCAACTGGAGCTTTAAATGGGTAAACCAGCTGTCAGTCAGGCTCCGCTTCCAGTTTATTGGAGTGCTTCTGGTTTCCTGTGTTTCGTCATCCAGTCCCACTCAGCCATAATCTGCAGAATCTGAACAACTTCCTGAGCACAAGAAAATTCCTTGGCCTCACATCCAGCTTTCCACTGTCACTCCATGGTATTTGAATTTCAAAAGGGTTCCCATCATATTAAGACATAGATTTAAAGGTGCAGTGTGCATGATTTCAGTCAGTTTTGTCACTTCTAAAAATATTGCAAAACAATTACATACTGACATTTTCATGAATTACAATCATCTAAATGTTTTTTTTTCCATTACCCTTAAATGAGCCCATTAATGTATGAGGGGGACCACCATGATTTTAGCTCAGAGTGGACATAGTAAGCCTCTTTTGAGCTTGAATGACAACCTTAGGCTATATAGGTTCTCCTTCATGCTCAGAAGGGTGAGGTCATGAATACAACATGCAACTTCACCTCTATGTCACCAAATCTTACACACAGCACCTTTAACCAGGACTAAAAAAGTGTCTAAATATGGTGGTAATGAGTATAGCCATTTCTGTTTTGATTGACCCATTGAAAAATATAGAGATTCACAACCTACCTTAAAGGTGCAATGTGTAAATGTTTTTGGTCACTTCTAATGGCAGATAAATGATTACAATTCAAATACTGCATTTTTTATGAATGGTGAAAAATCACCAAATATTGAATTCTTTCCCCACTACCCTAAAATGAGCCATTTTTTAAATAAATATTAATATTTACATGAGGAGCGGGTCCTCTCTACGGGGGCTGCCATGTTTTTACAGTAGCTCAGAATGGACAAACTAAACATCTTTTGAGTTTTAATGACAACTCAAGTCTACCATAGGTTCGCCTGCATGCTCAGAAAGGTGATGTGATGGATACGTCATGCAACTTCACCACTAGATGTCACCAAATCTTAGACACTGTACCTTTAACCAGGACTGACAAAGAGTGTGACAATGAGTGTACTCAAGTGTTACAGGCAAGGTGTAAGCTGCACACACAAATCAATTAGGTTCACTTACGAGGTTGGGTTTTCAGGAACAATGGTGATCTTTGGTGCTAAAAATGACAAAACAAACAATAATTACAAGTAAAAAAAATGAAGTAATTTAACAAAAAAACAGGGCTAATCTATCGAATGACATTCAAAACCTTTATAAAAAATGGCACCACATATGTGTCTAGACAACATATTATTATGTGTGTGCACATGTATGGGGTACCCCGTTTTACCTCCACTCAGATCATCTGAAAGCTTGAGGACTGTCAGTTCAGCTCTGTACAGCAAAGTCATCGAAGTGGAGACGAGAGAGAGAATTGAGGGTTGGAGGGTGGCTTTATGTGTAGCCCTCACAGATGATTGGACAACTGCTCTTCCAAGGCACAGCCTGATTGCTCAGCCAGCTCTAACACCTGCATCCACTCCGGTCATTAAAGGGGACCTATGTGGTTTTCCTCACTTTTGGAGTTAAACACACTGTTATGGTGTAGAAGTATCACTAATAAGATGGTCGAAACCGTATAAAATGTCCCAAACGCATGTTTGAGTAATTGAGCAAGTCAAAGGCGCACTTTGCAACACAGATCCGTTAATGACATCAGCAATGTAGGTGGTTGCGTGTGTCTGCACTAAAGAATGTCAATCAAACAGCGGCACTCTCCAACCTAACTATGCGTCTCAAAAGGGCACGTGATCTCGCAATGCATGAGTTGGACACGGTGCTGCAGAGACAGATGGACAAACACAGGGATAAATGGACCGTACAAAACATAAAGGCGATGGACCGAAACCAAGACGAGCTGGACCCTGTTCCGAAGGCTTGGTATCTCCAAAAAATGAGTCAAATCAGTGGAATTGAACCATACGAGCAAAGAAAGGATGTAAAAGTACGGTTGATGGCTCATTAGACTCCCTGTAACGTAGCGGACACGCTCCAACCGTAGTTTTGATCCAATAACCAGTTTCCCGTGTTCAGGAAACAACACAGTTCCTAATACGCTGCATCCGTTAGCCTCATGGCTAGCTCAGGCTAACAATGTCATAGCACTTTGAACCAAGCAGTCTAATATCTCTATCTGTAATCATTTCAGCGTAATTGTACGCTTCAAAGGCCATTCCGGCTCCAACATATACAGACATACTCTTATGTTCACGTATAAAACTCAGTTACTTCTCCTTATAGTGTTTAGATTTTGCAGTGAACGCTGTCGGCTGAGAGCCACCTGTGAGGGTGAAACGTGCTTGTTTAGAAGGCAGGACTAGCCCACATTTTCAGCCAATCTGGGATTGCCTATCGATCAGCCAATCAGGCGATAGTGTTGTTTCAGGAGGGTGGGGGAAGAGGCAAAATTAAATGTGCACAATAACCTTTAACCTTCCCAGAGGAGAGAGTGAGAGAGAGCAGAAAGAAAGGAAAAACAAACACAACATGCTGGCCCTGCCTGGCATGTAACATTCCATTTCATTGGTCATTTTTTTTGGATTGACCAATGAAGTGCTCAGAGGTCAGGGGTCACGACCGACATCCAAATCAAAGAAGAAGAAGGAGAAACGTCTGGATGTCTGTGTTGTGAATCCACTTTTATCAGCCTTGCTCTTGTTGTGCATAAGTAGGGACAATTTGGTTGATCAGAAATGATATGTTGAAATGTTTACTACAAAGAGTAACCTCAGGGCACCACCCTGTTATCAGGGACCAATAACCAAATTGATAGTTAAAACTACAGTCTCAGATAGGTCAGAGGTTGAATTCAAGCACAGACTGTGGGAGTTCCAGCTGTTTTTATAAATATAGGAATGATTATCCACGTGCACGCGTTCGTGTGTGTGTGTGTGTATGTTGTATAAAGTCCAGAATGTGTGAAAAATAGAGAGATTCATAACCTGCCTTAAAAAATCTGAAAATCACTGATCTTCCAGTTGGAGCAATCATCATTACTAAACATAAAACTGTTCATGCAAGTGTCATTGTTTCAAGGAAACAGCCAAGAGTATTTGTAATAATCAAGCACAGACACATACAAGGTCAGAGTTTTTCTCAGATGTGACTGAGGAACAGCAGAGACTCTACTTTCAAACTCCAATTACAAAATCTGTTTTTCCAGCTCTCACAAAACATAGAAAATTCTCACCTTGGCAGCACTGAGCCTGTTGAGATATTCATGGATCCCATCTTAGCATGCACCACCTATCAACACCGGGGCACTGCAGTAAAGCTGACTGAATCATTTGTTTGGGAGAGTAAAGCAGGCGCGCCAGGCCAATGTGGAAAAGTCTTCAGCTGCTCACGTTGATGTTGGCACAGCAGCATGTGATGACAACGTGACCCGTCCTGCGTCTCGCTCAGGGGTCAAGGTACAAGTTTCATATGAGATTCGAACTGACACTGGCCAGATGCAGTCTACAGTGCTCGGCCAGAAGAGAAACAGATACAAGATGATTAGATATAAAAGACAAATTATCAAAAAAAATGGCAAATGAAAACGTTTTTTGTTTTTTTTTTAAATCCACAGCTTAAAGAAGCGGGTCTTGGTCATATATTGGAAGGGACTTGAAGATGTCTGTGACCAGGGGCCCACGGAGTTTCAACCATACAATTCAGAAGTGGCCACGTCTTCTTAAAGGTACGGTGTGTACAATCTGGTGACATGAAGTTGCATTTCGTGTCCATCACCTCAACTTTCCCATTTGAGAATGAAGGAGAAGCTATGGAAGCCCTGGGTTTTCATTTATAGATATATAGTATGTCCAATCTGAGCTTGTTTTAGTGTAATGAAAAAAGAAAGTCACACTTTTCAGTGACTATACAATTATAAAAAAAAATCTGTATGTCATTGTTTTGTTATTATACTATGACTCCAAAACGCATAGCAAGCTTAAGATGCTCAAGCCTACGTCTATACTTCTACGTCTTACTCTTAATGACCACTTAAAAACAAGTTGTTTCAATATCAAACCAATTACATTAGGTCTTTAAACTAAAGCCACTAACACAGATAATACTGATAGAAGAACTGATTCATCCTATAATAAAAGAAAATAAATCTCTTCACCAAACTGTTCGGTTACATCAGTTATTGAAGAATCAGAAACCAAATTCCCTCTCGACGTGTTGCTTTATCTTAGGTCATTGAACTCCAGTCTGACCTTTTGACCCACAGTACAAAGGAACTGCCATGTGGTCATGGGACTGTTTCCAAATGGCAATGTGAAGGACTTCCTGTCCATGTTAAACTAACATCGACAGTGGAGGCTCAACCCTGATGACACTGAGACTATCTCTAGAGAGAGGGGACCAAACTTGTTCTGGCTAGTAGCAATTTGTGTGACAAATTTAGAATTGGCTGCCGATAATACATTTTATTTAGTTTATTTAGGTGTATTTGTTTACTTATCAAATGTATTCAAATCTTTTATACAACCAAACGGATATGATTTAAATCAACGGAGACTTCATCTTTTAAATTGGCGAGCATTTATGGCAGACATCCGTGGTCACGGAGCGCCTACAATCCAACTCTAGGACAAAGATCTGAAAGGACTACCGAGACGTTTCATCCCCGATCAAATGCCCGTGGCAGCTATAAATAAGCTGAACCCAGCTCAGAGGAAGAATTTATGAAAGACATGCACAGAAAGAAAACATTGGGTACAACCTTCAACCACAAGTCAGCTCCGGGATGCGTCTGAGGGAATCGAAAAGCCACAAAGCAGCTACAGGGCCTCCTCCGAGCTGCATCCAGCAAATGAATCACCAGTTTTCACAGGAGTGCGGCTGCAGCTCTTGTGACCGAGACGCTGCTCCAAGAATCAGACTGCACACTCTCATACTGTAGATGACATAGAGAGGAGAACATCTTGTTGTGGAGCTGATGCTTAAAGTTGCAGTGTGTAAGATAAGGTGGCATCTAAGGTGAAGTTGCATGTTGTATCCATCACCCCACACTCACCCTTCTGAACATGCAGGAGAACCTGTGGTGGACTTCAGTTGTCATTCAAACTCAAAAGATGGTCAGAACGTCCATTTTTACTGCCGTAGAAAACATGGTGGCCTTGATACAGAGCACCTGCTCTTCATGTGACTACATTAATGGGCGCATTATAGGGTAATGGAAAAAAAACAACAACAAAAAAAACATAAATAAAACATTTACGTGATTATAATTTCATAAAATTGTCAGTATGTAATTGTTATGTCTTATTTTTTGAAGTGACAAAATAAGCAAACTCCAAGCATGGGGGCCTTCACTCGATGTTGTTTTCTCCCTGACACTAAATGAAAATGTTGGTTCTGGCAAAAGTAAAAGAGTAAATAAATGAATGAAACAACTCCATTTAAATATCTATACCCAAAAAAAAGTACCGGGTGACTTTAATCTTAAAGGTGCAGCGTCTAAGATTTGGTGACATCTACAGGTGAAGTTACATTTTGTATCCATCACCTCACCCTTCTCATCCGAACATGCAGGAGAACCTATGATGGACCTGGGTTGTCACTCGAGCTCAAAAGAGGCTGAGTGCGTCCACTTTGGGTTACGGTAAAAACATGGCACCCCCCATAGGGAGGACCCCCTACCGATGTAAATATACAATAAAGGTGCAGTGTTTAAGATTCAGGTCATTTTTGCCACTTATATATTTCAAAACAATTACAACTGACATTTTCATGAATTTACAATCACCTAATAACCACATCTTTTGAGTTTCAATGACAACTGAAGTCTACCATAGGTTCTCCTGCATGTTCAGAAGGGTGAGGGTGAGGTGATGGATAGGACATGCAACTTCACCACCAAATCTTACACACTGCACCATTAAAGGCTAATTTAAGGGTAATGGAAAAAGCAAGTCATACATTGAGGTGATTATACGTTTGTGAAAATGTCTGTATAGACTCGTTTGTAATTTTATTCTCTACTGATAGAAGTGACGAAAATGTACACCAAACTTCAAATGAAGATGTCGGTACTAGCAAACGTAAAAGTAAATAAATCAACGAAAAACAACTCCATTTAAATATAAACCCAGCTAAAAAAAATCCAGATAAAAACTACTGGATGACTTTTATCCTAAATATATTTCCAAAGGTCCAACTTGCCAGGTTGCTGCATTCTTTGCAGCAACAGTGGCTGATACCAATCGGCTGCAGGGATCTCCCACTGGATGAGACGGGACAGTAGATCTGTTGATTAATAGACTCACGAGATTTGAAAAGAATCACAGGAACCAGAGGAAGGAGCTGGAACGCAGCGATAAAAAAAAATCCTCTTAATTGAACAGATGTTATACAGGGATGTAATGACGTTGCTCTGACTTGGCTCCTTGCCAACGGAAAAACAAAACAAATGCGTTCTTAGGAGGTGTTGGCGCCTAAGCACGGCACTAGCCACTGCAATGAACTAGCACTGGAAGCAGTTTTGTGGAGGAGGGCTTACGAGTGTTCACCACAAAAGGAATTCAAATGTGGTGCAGAACTTGCAACAATCCCTTAAAGATGCAGCGTGTACGATTTCGGTCAACTTTTGTCATTTCTATTGGTAGAAATAGAATTACAAAACAATTACACGTATTTTTACAATATATAATCACCCCAATGTCTGATTTTTTTTTAACATAACCCTAAAATTTGCTGATCAATGTATATTTATACCAGACGTGGGTCCTCCCTATGGGGGCCGCCATTTTTTTTTTTTTTTACAATAGCCCAGAGTGGATGTACTAAACATCCTTTCAGCTTTGATGACAACTTTAGGCTACCGTAGGTTCTCCTGCATGCTCAAATGGGAAGGGTGAGGCGATGGATACAATGTGCAACTTCACCAGTAGATGTCACCAAATCATACAAACTGCACATGAAATTGGGGAGTAGTCTTATGTCAACACGAACACTGTACTCCAGTAGAGTGCTGCAGGAATAAGACCTATGTGATATTGATGGTTTGTTGATGTATTCTTTTAGCCTAACAAGATCTAGATGTGGATGTTTAGAGGAAATCAATTGATCACAGACATCTCAGTCAGACATTTGAATCCTGTTATACCACCACTCTGGAGAATGTCCACAGATTATTTAGAGCAGGGGTGTCAAACATACCAGAACCGGCCCGCCAGATGGTCCAATCCAGCCACAGGATTATTTTCCATAGTATAAAAATCAGTGTACTGTGTTTATTTGAGTTAAATTGAGGCAAATGAATTTCCTTTAGGATTAATAAAGTATCTATCTATCTTATTATCCAGTTACAATTTTGATGCAGAATATTTTCATCAAATTTATGACTGAATTTACTCAAAGGGAATTATTCGAAGTTGTTCTTGTTTATAGGTCATCATATGATTTTACTTGGCCTTATTTGGCCCCTGAACTAAAATACCCCTGATTCAGAGTTTCACACATGAGTGCAGCCTCTTGGCACGATAACACATGCTAAAAACATCAGCACAAATGATGTGCTGATGATTTGTTTTTTTATTTTTTTATTTATTTAATTACTTTGCAAGTAAAAGGCATGTAAACAATCAGAGGGCGAGCAAAGACAGAACAAGACGAAAACACGCATTTTTTACAGTATGAAGAGTTTGGGTTTGAAGTGGTCACAGTCTTAGGACCCTATTATTTTGGATAAATTATTGAAATTCAAAAGTGACTGTTTGGAGAATTTACAGTAGCAGTCAAGAAAGCAAATCATGGACAGTGCAGTGCAAGACCCAAGCCCCTTTATTGAAGCAAACCATTTGTGGAATGTTCTCGATGTCTCGTTTGATTTAGAAGGGTGTGCACACCAAGTCCCCACTGTGTCCTTTGTCTCTGCTTCCAATGTCCAATAAGAGTTTGTGTTGGAGCAGAAGACTCAGGGGAGGTCATAGAGGAGGCTGGTCTGAGCTTTGCTCGCTGTCATGACTGTCCTCCTCGGCCGTCGGCCTTGGCGAAGCGGCCAAACACTGAAGTCCTGACAACTCTGACGGCAGCAGCTTCCCCTTCTTTACATTCACCAGTTCTTTCTCGCGAGCTGCTGCCCCCTGCTGTCCGCCCTTCACACGCTTCCACTTCATCCTCCTGTTCTGAAACCACACCTTTACCTATGAGGACACACAGATCAGAAGGATACGCAGATCAAATCCACTTGTAGAATGAAATACTTGTGATTAAGTTAGGGTTGGAGTTAGGGTTAGGATTGGACCTCTCAGTGAAGCGTAACTTGTGTATTGCTGTTAGGTATTAAAGGTGAAGTGTGTAAGTCAATCTCTGTCACTTCTATTATGTGAATACAAAATATGTACTGATATTTTTATTATAATCGCCTGAATGTATGACTTTGTTATTACATGACCTTAAAACTAACCCTTTAATAGATATTTACATCAGGGGTGGGTCCTTTCATGGGTAAGTGTGTGCATGTCTTCTGTGCAGCGACAAAAACAAAATTAAAAGGTAGAGCAAAAAAAAAAAAAAGAAACGTTTCAAAATGTATTTGCTTTTAGTTGTTTGGAGTCTGATATATGCTCTGCTAATTTAGTACGTCCACTCTGGGCTACTTTAAAAACATGGTGGCCACCATAGAGAGGACCCCCACCTCATGCAAATATACATCAGTAGGCTCATTTAAGGGTAATGGGGGAAAAATTAAATCATCATTTTATGAATTCATGGAAATGTCATTGTGTCATTGTTTTGTAATATTTTTAGAAGTGACAAAAATGACAAAAATCTTACCCACTGCACCTTTAACTTTCAGAGTTTTATGCTTATAGTTCAGCCTTTGCAGAGTATTTTGCCCTTTGACCAGCCGTGGGTTGAGCTGAGCCTTTTTCCTGTCTTTTGCTGTAGAACTCAATAGTGAGAATATTGAGGCGGAGACGATGTGGGTCATGAAATGAAAACAGTCATTTTGGAGTCAGGCTGAGCTGAGAAGAGGAGCAGAGCCATGTATGGGATCATTGCCAGCTTCACATCACACACTCATGTGAACTGTCGTTTATATGAAAAATGGTTGTGTGATAAAAATGAGAAAGTCCATCAGCAGATTTGATTAACTACTGGCTTGTTCAAATGAGATATTTCGGCTAACTCGAATTGAGATCCCATCAAAAAGGTTGATCAAAAAATGAGCATGTGGTAAATAAAGGCATTTGGTGTCACTGTGTGATTATATGGATTATGAGTGAGTTAAGCCGGGATGTTAAGAATCTAAGAATCATAGAATCCTGAATCAACGCTCTCATGCTCAGATTTATTGGTGGGCCACGGGGGACAGTTAGAGAAACAGCCAATGTGAGTGGGAGTGTTGAGCGACTGGGCTCCAGACAGGAAGATCTAAACCCTGGGTGAGTTGTCCTGGCGGATTCCTGAGCCAACAAATAAATTAGTTCTGGCGAACCGAGCCAATGGATTGGGGGTGGAAGTTGGACAGGAGCAATGTAAAGCAGACTATAGTGAAGATTTATAGATCCTGTGAAGTGCAGCCTCTTCCGCACAGACAACATCTAAAGCTGTACATTAGATTCTTTTGTACAAATCAAATGATCCAGTATTTCATTTGACTACAGTAGTAGTGTTTTGGCTTGCTATCTTTCCAGGCATGTATGTTTTATGATATCCATTCCCCATAATACACCTGAACTCTATTAGGATGTTAGTGCAGCTTAACCTGAAGTTATTGTTTTTCAAAAGTCATCCACTAAAAACCGTTGGAAGTGGCACTTTTGAACCAAAGTTGTTTTCCCTAAGGGAAATAAGTTTTATTCTATTCTATTCTATTCTATTACATGCTATTGAATTCAATAAACTGGTGGACAGTTTAGAGCAGGGGTGTCAAACCCGTTTTAGTTCCGGGGCCACATGCGCCCCAGTTTGATCTCAAGTGGGCATGACCAGTAAAATGATGCATAATTAACCAATAAACGATAACTCCAAATATTTCCCTTTGTTTTAGTGCAAAAATTCATTCATTCATGCATTCTGAAAATTTGAATTTGAAATTTTTGAAAACATTTACTACTATCTTTTTACAAAACATTACTTACAAACTCAAGCTTGAACAGTTTGCTTTCCTCTACCTATACTATTACTCATTGAAAAATTAATTAAGTTAATGTCATTACTGTATTTTTTCACTTTCACACTCAGAAACATCATCTTAGGCACCAGATTGGACCCTCTGTTGGGCCAGTTTTGGCCCGCGGGCCATATGTTTGACACCCATGATGTAGAGGAACTGAGGTTCCTATTACACAAGGCATTCTGATCAACATGAAAAGTGCAGGGCAGATTGAGATATGATGTAAAAATAGTCAGGACACATTGTGAGCAGACTCCAAGACAATGCAAATAAGTCTCCAATCCTCACACAGCCAATACCCATAACGGTCCTTTCCCGCCAGTTTTCATTGCAGTGGTAGAAACTGGTGTCAAAACACTACTGCTGTCTCCTCTGTCTAATTTGGTCTTCCATTTGTGAAAGACAGCTTCTTCCCCTGCTGCAATTACACAGGGCTGACATATGGAGATGTTAATGCTCATATCTACAGTACTGGGCTTGGAATGACCTGCATGCCATGGACTGTGGATGTATGCCAGAGACAACTCAGCCCCAGATGGCCAAGCAGGTTTGAACCCAAGACCAACATCTCATCAGTGTAATATTACCTCATTGTGCCAACTGTACAAACAAATATGACAAGCAGATGACACACATTCCTTCCATATTCTCAACACAACTGTTTCCAAACACCTCTAACACCCTAAATGAGCAGACTGTGCATGACTCTGTCATCTGCAGCCCCGCTCATTTCCAACAAACGTTTCCCTGTGAGCCTTAAAACAACTGTGAGGACTGAGCTGAAACTGACTTCACACTTCACTGATAGCAGCACACAAACATTTCCAAGAGTCTGACGTCAACTCTTGATTGACCTCAGGTTATTTAAATGTTAAACTCTTTGAAATTAAGGTAATTTCAAACAATATCCAGAGAGCGCAATTGGGTGTACTGGTATTTATGATATAACTATGAAAAAGAGAGGCTCCCCATGTAGAAGCTGAAGAAACCAAATTAGAGGGACAACTAGATTTGAGTTTTTGGTGGGAAGGACCAACACTGGTGTTGATGTGCTTTTAACAAACACATTATCTCCACTGTGGAATTGAGGCTTAACCTCCTGCTATGCTGTTCCACTCCTCAACTCAAAGGACGTTTTCAGAAGATGTCTTTGTTGTTGTTGTGATTGGGGAATATTTTTGCTAAATCCGGACACAATGATCATGTCCAAAAACAGCTTTAGTGCTTTGTGACTGATACACAAGGTGCCATACACATACTCGAGGTCACTGAACAAGCAAAATGGCACCTAACATGTCCTGAGTTATTTACGAGATTTATTGTTTATGGCCTATCTCTGCTCCTGACTATTGATAAACAAGATATAAATGAGAAAAGCATATTCAGAGCATCTTAGAATAAAAGCTGTTAAAATGAGTGTTTGGTGTTGCAAGTTATTTCAAATGTGTATCACTCTCACAACAAAACAACTGTTGGCTGCCAACGGGATACTGGTATGGTTTGGATTAGGGTTGGGGTCGGGGTTGGAGTTAGGGTTAGGATTGGATTAGTATTATGGTTCAGGTTGGAGTTAGGGTTAGATCGGGGTTCAGTTTGGATGAGGGTTGGGGTTGGACTAAGGGTTAGAGTTGGGTTTGGGTTGGGGTTAGGGTTGGATTTGGGTTGGATTAGCTTTAGGGTTGGATTAGGGTTGGGGTTAGAATTAGGGTTAGAGTTGGATTAGGGCTGGGGTTGGAGTCAGGGTTGGATTAGGGTTGGGGTTAAGGTTAGGGCTGGATTAGGGTTTGGGTTACCCTACTTTTCCTAACAACAAACAAATGTTTTTGGATTGAGATCAGATTAAGTATTAAATCCTTCAAATCTTTCCAAGGGTAACTTTGTGATGACCAACAATTTCCCTCTGCTCTCAGACTCTTCTGACCCTGATTCACACCAAGTACCTTATATATATGCTTTATATCCTCATTCTAACAGTCACAAAAGTAAACAGTGATTTGTAACGTCAAATGCCACATGCCACACTCTACCGATGAAAAGGTTTTTATGGACCAATGTCATTTTTATCAGACAAACTTCTTCAACTTCTTCCCCTCGGAGATCTATCACCCTCCTTCTTCTCTTTTTTTTCCACACACAAAAAACAGAAGCATCCCTGAGAAGAGCGGCAGTGTAAAATTCTTGTTGCCACGCCAACCACTGACAGCTGTATTACCCTAGTGATTTATTATATCCTTACATCCTTGCATCCTTTGGCACTGGAGGTAAAAATCCATTTTGTAATCCTCCAGTGTCAAGTGTTAGTCAGTAAGACCTGTTGACTTTGTTGCAATACCAAACCACTGCCAATGGATCTTTATAAAAGTCACGGCTCATTGAATCCCCCCTGTAATTGTATTTCATGCTAGATGAGGCCTAGTTGCATTCTGAGTTATAGTCGCTCAGCAGGTACCGTACTTGTCGTTCCGTCAGGTCAAGGTTGACAGCGATTTCGTAGCGTCTCAGTCTGGTCAAATAGTTGTGGTGTGCAAACTCGGACTCCAGTTCCCGGATCTGTTCCTTGGTGAAGGCTGTGCGCTCCTTCCTGGGCTTGCTGTTCATGTCTGACTTATAACTTCTGTCCTGGGACTCTGAAATGAGAAACAGAACATTTTCCAGCCACAGTTGAGTCTCCAAAGGGGGCGGGGGGGGGGGCAAGGGGTGGGGGCAAGGGGGGGTTGGCTGATAGGATTGATACACTGCAAGGGCACGTGAAAAAAGTAAATAGATAAAAGCATGATTTTTTACCACTGCTTACCCTGTTATGATAGACTTATTCATAGATTTTTATAATCATTTCATTTCATTTGTAGAATTTAAAGGTGCAGTGTGTAAGATTTGGTGACATCTATTGGTGAAGATGCATGTTGTATCCATCACCTCACCCTCACCCTTCTGAGCATGCAGGAGAACCTATGATAGACTTCAGTTGTCATTAAAACTCAAAAGATGTTCAGTATGTCCGCTCTGGGCTACTGTAAAAAAAAATGGCGGCCCCCATGGAGAGGACCCCCTCCTCGTGTAAAAATACATTGATGGGCTCAAATAAGGGAAATTGAAAAAATCAAAACATTTAGGTGATTAGTAATTCCTGAAAATGTCAGTATGTAATTGTTTTGTGTGACAAAAATGACCGAAATCGTACACACTGCACCTTTAAGCCTAGACTGTCACCATTGCTACCAGGGGATATTTTGTATTCAGTCTCTTACAAGGTTACTTCAGCACATGGACTGATGGAGCCAGGTGTGAAACCACCATCCTTGTGTGAGATTCTCATCAGCACCTGATACAGTGGTAAGGGACTTTTCATTATTATAACACATTGTTGAGGTTGTATGATGAAAAACAAAGCAAACTCTGTTTTGCAGGTGAGTGTCCAGCAGAAGGAGATCCTGGCCAATGTTTTACTGTGAAAGAGCTGCACATACTGGAGAGTGTGATACTGATTTCCAGTCAGTCTGTGAATGGTTCTGTTTGGATCATTGAGGGTTTCCATACGCAAACCATTTACATGTGCACATCTCTAAGAGTCGAGTTGCCTTTAAGGACACTTTCAATGGTTTGACTTGAGGTGTTCCAGTAACCTAGTGTTGCTATTACTAATTATACGTAATGAACATAGTATTGACTTGAGTCATCTTAAAAGGTTGCCTGGATATTGAACAAAAAAGCATGTTAGAATAATTTAGTTCAAACCATGAGCTTTTCTCAGAAGGTTTTGTGAGCAACAATTTCCCTCACGTATAGTTCGCTGTCACGTGTAGTTCAAGCTTCAGTTCAGTGAAAATTCGCAGAGCATCAGTTCCACAGTGGAAGAGAAAAAAAAAAAAGATACTGAGTAATAATTTATGTAGTCTGGAGCCCATCCGTCCAGATGATGATTTATTACTGGTGTAAGAGCTGAATGTGCTGACAAGGCACAATGTGGCAGGAACGGAAAGAGATGCTGTCTATGCTGAATGTGAGATGGAAACACGAGATTGATTAGGTAATGGCCATTTATATGATATTATTATGATTATGCTAACTGTTGTTGTTATTATTATTATTGTATTTATATTTACATTATTTATATTTATGTATTAATTTAGTATTGTTATTATTATATACTAGGAACGGAGAGAAATGCTGTCTATGTTGAATGTGAGATACAAACACAACAATAATGAAACAATAGCCTTTTTTTCTCATAGTATTATTATTATTATTATTATTGGTCTTGTGATTCTTTAGTCTTGAGCAGATTTGTTTCAATCACTGACACTAACAGTGAATATCAAATCATCTGATAAGTGATGACATCATCTCCTTCAGCCTCACTTTCCATATACAGCCTCCCTCTCCTCTATGAGCCTATCACGAAAATCATCACTATAGAGAAAAAATAATAAAGGAAAAACTGTGGTTCCTCTAAGTGCCAATGAAGTTAGAGTTAGGAAATTGGATTTGGGTTGGGTCGCTGGCAGCTTGAGCATATCCTGTCAAACTCTTCAGTCTGTCTGACAGTTCTTCCTCCGTCCTGGCTGTGACACAAACTCTCTGGGAATCGGAAAGTTTTGCAACTTGACGCCCAGCTCCAACTGATACAGCTACCTTTAAATCTTCAGTCCTGGAGCTGATGTGGTACGTTTGCCTCCTTTTAACCGCTCACATGGAGCAAATGTTTGCAGATGCATTACCTTTACATTTTTGTAAGTTTAATGTTTCTGATATATGACCACTTTCACCAGCACCTTCACTATTTCACCACTGAGTCTCAGGGACAGAGCAGATGGATGTGTCCAGGTCAGAGGGTCCACTGAAGACTGAAGTCGTGACCCCTAAGAACAGTTTGGGCATTGAGGGCCTTAATCCCCCAAGAGAGTTAATGTTTACAATTTAGAACACTGAGCTGATGGGTGATCAATACACTTTGAACAATACATGAAAGTTGCAGTGTGTAAGATTTAGGTGAAATTTTTTCAATAATTTTATTTTCAGAATTTGAACTTAAAAAAAAAACATAATAGATGAGTTACGAGTGAACAACGACCTTCATCTATGAATTCTTCGGAGGCAGCAGTGTTTGTTCCAGTAGCCCAGAATGGACAAACTTAACACCATTTGAGGTTTAATGTTTACTGAGGGCTACCACAGGTTTTCCAACACCTTTCAAAGGGTGACGGATATTTAGCTGTAACATTCAACACTAAATCCTCCACACTGTACCTTTAACTGCCTCACATCAACATTGCATAGCCTCTCATGATCTCTGACCTTTTTGATGGCACAATAACATTGGTATGAAGTTCTTTATATTTCATGTTTAGGTCTGATGATGGTTTAAAGAAATAAATTGCAGAATGTTACTTGTCATTTTAAAGCATATTTATAATGAATGAATGAATATCTGACCATGACCAAGTTGCCACGTGAGTGCAGATCAACAAAAACCCAAAATAATAATCTAAACACATTCTACATGTTACCAGACGGAACTAAATGGGTCCTTATACGCAGACAAGCGTTCGGCTGCCAATAGGCATCATTTTTGAGGTGGAAGCATTTCTCTGATCTCACTCTTCATTTAATTCTAAAATCTTGGCCTGTTAGGATTTCCTCTTTCTATGTATTTATTTATTTATCTTTTGTTTAAATGTATTTATGATTTATATGTTAAATATAAAATATTATATTCATTTTAAAGTCATATATAAACACAGTCTGACATTATTTATTGTCATATGGTCACTATTTAAAACCCATTTGTTCAATCTTTGAGAGTCTGTATTAAGGCTGTTGGTATTAGTACTATTTTAAAATTAAATAGTACTGGTCTGAATATAGCATATCGATTTAAATTTTTTAAATAATATTCATTAGGAGAAAAAACCACACACACACACACACACACACACACACACATACAAGATGATATATCATATTCAAGAACTTTATCCTATGTTAGTAAATTACCTTATAGGATGCAATGATCAAAAATGCTAAAAAGAATACATTGCAATCAATTCTTGACATTGGTAAATTCCTAGTTGTTTTATATGATTCTACTTATTCTTTATTGTTATTTATTAGTCTGCAATCAGAATTTTTTTTTAACTAAAAACACGTTTTTATCATAAGCTAAAGATGTCAGTGAATGATACCAGAAAGAGGGATCGGTCTCTTTGAGAAAGCCGGACATTTTCAGGCAGAGTCTTAAAGGTGCAGTGTGTTAAATGTTTGTACCTCTAAAACTATTACAAAACAACTACATACTAACATTTTCATAAATGCATTACCATCTAAATGTTTTATGTTTTTCCATTACCCTTAAATGAGCCT